>MU703086.1:53580-66862 GCA_026770625.1 Nicotiana glauca
GGTCATCTCGTGTAGCACATGTCCTCACCATCTGTGAGAGAATAAAAGACAGAAGTTTAGAATTAATGTCAAAAATATCGCACGACAAGGAATTCAAATGAAATGAAAATTCTTTCTAAACAGTTATATAGCCTCTCGTAGATAAGTACAGACGTCTCCGTACCGATCAGCGAGACTCTAATAAATTGGCCTGTGTTTCGTGACTCCAATGAACCTAGAGCTCTGATACCAACTTATCACGACCCTAGTTCACCCTCCATGAACATGTCGTGATGACACCTCGTCCCTATAACTAGGTAACCCTAACAATGCGGAAACAACAACCTAACTTGCTGAATAATTAATTAAAACTAAACATATGTAAAATAATAACTGCATATAAGGCCGCTCGGCCTGCACAACTCAAAAGAAATGCGGAAGTCTACTACTCAATCCCAAAACTCGGAAACTCACGGGAAATACAGGCTAGTGACGAGGAAGGTCAGGGCCCTACTGAGGTAAAATATAATAATAAATTAACACAATAAAAGAAATGGCAGCAATAATGAGCACAACAGTGAGATAAGACAGGTCAACAAGGCAATAACTACTACACAATGAACAAAGCAAACACGAAATGTGTACAGCTCAATACCAGTGATAACAATGAGTATCTCCCAGGATACCGTCCTGTAGTCATTTTTCTCATCTGTCTAGTGGATCTCCCGGGATACCATCCCGTAGTCCATCACATATGTAAACCCGAAGGATCTCCCGGGATACCATCTTGTAGTCCAACCATCAATATGCAGGGGGATCTATCGGGAATCTAACCCGCAGTCCCAAAGTAAAAGTGCAGGGGGGTCTACCGGGAATCGAACCCGTAGTCCCAAAGTAAACAAACAAGGGGGAGCTACCGGAATCCCACATCCGTAGTCCCAATATAAATGCGCAATCACAGCCAGAAGATACATAGAAATGAAGTACAAAAGACAAGCAACATGTATTACTGGCCTAGCATGCTTCACGTAGTACAGTCAAGGCAACTTAAGCAATTAGGCAAGTTAAATCAACTAAACATGCTTTCCTAATCTAGCACAGTTTAAAACTTCAAGTACAATACAACAAATATGAAAGAAACTCAATCTTAATATCTTAAGTAAAAACCGGATTTTCAACAATTGGCTCAAGTACGCACTCATCACCTCACGTACAAGGCACTCAAAATACCAAATAAATAATCCTAAGGGGAAAGGTCCCCTCACATAAGGTTAGACAATTCACTTACCTCGAACCGGCACAAAATCAACTAGAAGCCACGCCTTTGCCACGAGTATACGACTCCAAATGGCCCAAATGTATTCAATTCAATTACACATTGTAAATAATATCGCAAACAACTGGTTTAACTATTAAATTCAAAGCCACGACGTGAAATCGGGGTAAAACGACCAAAATGCCCTTCAGGCTGACATCTCGGAATCAAATAATTTTTACATTTTCAGAACCCTCGTACTCTCACGAGTCCAACCATATTAAAATCTCCCAAATCAAAGGTCAAACACCCACTCAAAACCCAATAGTTTAGCCTATGAAGTTTCACCCAATATTTCCAAATTTTTTTCCCGAATTCGAATTTTAATGATGGATTTAACTACAAAATGATGAAATACAACTAGAAGGGATTAAAGGAATGCAACCCAATAGTCTTCTCTTCAAAACCCTCTGAAATTGCCCTTCCCCGAGCTCAATTTGATATTTTCTAACCTATGAAATCTAACCCTCGAAATTTCTATATCTGCACAGGCATTTCCGCTTTTGCGGACAAGGGACCGCTTCTGCGGAACAAGAGTCATTTGTGCGGTTTTTATTAAAAGTCAAGGACCGCATCTATGATAAAAGGGTCGCAGGTGCGACACCGCATCTGCGGGGGAACATCCGCTTCTGCGGAAACTAAAGAGATAAAGAAGCCCGTATTTGCGATGCCTGAGCCGCTTATGCGGCTTCGCTTCTGCGAGAATAGCATCGGCTTACCATCTGAAGGAAATGGGCAAAGGTGCTTCTGCGACCACTTAGCCACTTCTGCGGCGCCGCAACTGTGGTTCCCAAGCTACAGATGCGAAAACACCAGAAGCAGCAAAGACTGATATTTCCAAACTTCCAAAATACTTCCATCAACCATCTGAAATCATCCCGAGTCCCCCAGGACCTCAACCAAAAGCACCAATAACACCTAATACCTCATTCAAACTTGTACCAATCCTTAAACCACCTAAAACAACGTCAGAAACTCGAATTAAACAAGGATTTGAGCCTAAGAACTTTAAATTTTATCAAAATACACTTTCGATCAAAAACCTAACCAAAACACGTCCGAATGACCTGAAATTTTGCACACATATCCCAAATGACATGACGGAGCTACTACAACATCTAAAATTCCAATCCTACCTTTGGATAAAAAACTCACTATCGAACCGGAAACTTCAAAAATTCAAACTTCGGCATTTCAGGCCTATATGAGCTACGGAATTCCAAAATACATTCCTAACACGCTCCCAACCCCGAAATCTCCTAACGGAGCTAACAGACATCTTCACACTATTTCGACTACGGACCACTTTTTAACACTTAAGCTTCAATTAGGGACTAAGTGTCCCAAAACTCTCCGAAACCCAACACCTAACGTCCCGGCAAACCAAAATAGCAGAAATGAACTTAGGGGAAACAGCTAATGGGGGATCGGGGCATAAATTCCAAAAAATGACCGGCTTGGTCATTAAAAAGATGGTAGATACAAAGCCTATAATGGATCAGATTCATGAGTTACAAATCTTGGTTTCAAAACTAAGTGATCCTGAAGTGAAAATTCCAGATACGCTTCAAATAGGTGCAATTCTCTCGAAATTGCCTTCTTCCTAGAATAATTACAGAAAGAAAATCCTACATTCTATTGACAAATTAACTATAGAACAATTTCAAACTCATCTTCAAATTCAATGTGATACTCGTGCTCGTGGTGAAATTGTTCATGCCTCTAGTTCTACGGTTAATGCAGTTAGTCAGAATAAGTCAGGAAACAAAAATAAAAATCTAAAAGTTTTAAAGAAATCTCTTAATAAAAAGAGAAACAATATGAGTTTTTATCATTGTGGAAATTAAGGCCATAATATTCGAGACTGTAGGCTTAAGAAAGCTGGAATAAATTTTCATTCAGGAGATGTTGGAAAATTTGAATACTCAAGAAATTCCGAGAAGGTAAACATAGTAGAAAGTTCTTCACAAGGATTAGTGGCTATGATTTCTACTATACCAAATGAGATGGTTAAAGAGTTTAATATAGCTGCAACAACCACAAAGAATTAAGATTGGTGGTTAGATTCTGGTGCAACTATTCATGTCTTTTACGACAAGAATATATTCAAGACCTATTCGGAAGTTAAAGATTCTGAAAAGGTGCTGATGGGCAACCATGTTACTGCCGAAGTTGCACGAAAAGTAACAGTTGAAATCAACTTTACATGTGGGCAGAAGCCGGCTCTTCTGAACGTGTTCCATGTTCCTGAAATTATGAAGAACTTGATTTCTGCTAGTTTAATTTCTAAGAGATGTTTCAAAATTGTAATTGAGTCTTATCATGTAATTGTGTCTAAGAGTGGTCTGTTTGTAGGAAAAAGGTATCATTGTGACGGCATGTTCAAACTAAGTGTTAATGCAATAAATTATGCTTATACTTATACCATTGTGTCTTATTCCTATTTAGGGCATGCTAGATTAGGCAATTTAAATTTTGTTTCTTTAAATTATACATCAAAAAATGGTTATATCTCTTGTAAAACTGCCACAACCCAATTCCCGAACCCGGTTGTGATGGCGCCTCTCGTGAAGATAAGGACAGCCAAAACAAACATAACACTTCTTTTAGGCAGTTAAATAACATACACAGTTATTAAACATGATATAATAGCCATAATTTGTGGAAAACAGCGATAAACAATAGAAGAAACCATCCCGACACAGCCCAAACCGGGGTTTTACAAGCCATGACCAACTAAGAAATTCATATACAAGTCTACTGAATGCTAAATCTGGTATTATAGTTATAGGAACATAAAAATGATAATATAAGGGAGGCACGGGAGCTGCAGATGCCAACATATACCTCGTAGTCTCCGGAACAACTGCCTGGACTGGAAGGATCAGCAATTAGGAGCAGAATCTGTTATGCCTGAATCTGCACAAATAGTGCATGGAGTAATGTGAGTCCTTCGACCCAGTGAGTAATAATCATAAATAATGGCTAAAAACATGAAAACACGTAAGGCACAAAGCAATTCTATATCAAGCAGTAAAATCACCTAAAGCAGTAAATCAGTGAAGAAGTCAAATGAAATCTCTTTAAAACAAGTAAAACAGATAGTTTAGTCGGTAAATAACAAATAGAATTCCGCCCCTCGGGCACAGTATCAATCACTCAGAACAGTATCAGCCCCTTAGGCTTACTCTCAGTATAGTATCATACCCTCGAGCTCACTCTCAAGTCAAATGGGTACCCGCGCTCACTATGGGTGTGCATACTCCGGAGACGCCCCTTACAACCCAAGCGTTATATCAAGCCACCTCGTGGCATCATCTCTCGGCACTCGGACTCACATCACTTGGCACTTGGCCTCACATCACTCGGCACTCGACCTCACATCACTCAAGCCACCTCATGGCGTATAATATATCCCAGGCCCTCGACCTCATATCACTCAGCATATCCTCGCACATGGCCCTCGGCCTCACTCAGTCCGAAAATCATCAAAAGCCCCTTGGGCATTAGTAAAATAGAAGTTCTCATCCCAAAATATCATTTAAATATCACTTAAGTTTCAAATCAGAGTAAAAGTGGATGAGTTTGCAAAAACAATAGATATCAACAGGATTGAGTTCAAGTGATAAGTCAATACAGTAAGGAAATAGTGATCAAAATCCCCAGAGGGTTCAAATAGTTGGCACGAAGCCTAAATATGGCAATCCGAAATCACCCCGAGGCTCCCGGGACCTCAACCAAAAGTACCAACACATCCTAAAACCTCATTCAAACTTGTTCCATTCATCAAAACACCTCAAACAATACCAAAACTATCAGTTCACATCGAATTCAAGCCTAAGTTTTTCTAAAAACTTCCAAAATACACTTTCGATCAAAACCCAACCAAACCACGTCCTAATGATATGAAATTTTGCATACACATCCCAAATGACATAACGAAGCTACAGAAACTCTCGGAATTCCATTCCGACCCTCGGATCAAAATCTCATCTACCAACCGGAAATTGCCAAAATACAAACTTCGCCAATTCAAGCCTAATTCTACGCCGGACCTCCAAAACCAATTTTGATCACACTCCTAAGTCATAAACCACCTCCCGAAGCTAACCGAACCATCAGAACTCGCATCAAAGCCCTCTAACACATAAGTCAACATCCAGTTGACTTTTTTCAACATAAACCTTCTTAAAAGAGACTAAGTATCTCATTTCTTATCAAAACCACTCCGAACGCAAACGATTCAACTTGACCACATAAAACACAGATAAAAAGCATAAAGAAGAAAAAATGGGAGAAACAGAGCGGTAACTCATGAGACGACTGGCCGGGTCGTCACAAAAACTGAACATGGAAGCAATTGTGAAATATTTTTACAAGAAAAAACAACTAACAAACCATTTTGTAAAGTTGAAAGATTTACAGAATTATTACACTTAGTGCATTCTATCTTATGTGAATTAAATGGAGAACTAACTAGAGGAGGTAAAAGATACTTCATCACGTTTATAGATGATTTCTCTAGATTCACATATGTTTACTTACTTAGAACAAAAGATGAAGCATTTCAAAAGTTTAAGGAATTTAAGTCAGTTGTTGGAAATCAAAATAATAGGAAAATAAAAATTATTCGAAGTGATAGAGGAGGAGAATACTTTCCTACTGAGTTTAGTAATTTCTATGAAGAGCATGGAATAATATCAAATAAGTGCTCCTTATACACCACAACAAAATGGATTGGCGTAAAGGAAAAATAGAACTTTAGTAGATATGGTTAATTCTATGTTATTAAATGCACATTTACCGCACAACATGTGGGGTGAAGCACTACTTACTGCTTCTCATATATTAAATAGAGTGACTTCAAAAAGTGTTCATGTTTCACCTTATGAACATTGGAATGGTAGAAAACCTAATATATTTTATTTTAAAGTGTGGGGGTGTTACTTGTTATAGAATTCCTGATCACCAAAGAACAAAATTGGGACCTAGAGGGATGAAAAGTATTCTTGTTGGATATGCACAAAATTCGAAAGAATATAGATTTCTTGATCTAGAATCTAATGTTATAGTAGAATCTATTCATGTTAAATTTTTAGAAAATAGATTCATTAATGATATTGTTGTTATGCAGTTGATTGCACCAAATCAAAGTAGTCATGATACGCAAAAGATGTCACATTCTGAAATAATTTTAAATAAAAGAAAAAGTGACAATACTCAGATCGAGCCTAGAAGAAGCCAAAGAGATAGAAAAGAAAAAACTCTTGATCCAGATTTTATATCTTCAGAACTAAAGTTTGTAATCAGATACCTTTTTTGCTTAATATAGAAGAAGATCCTAGAACATACAAAGAAGCCATGTCTTCAAGAGATGTTGCTTTTTGGAAAGAGGCAATTAATGATAAAATGGACTCAATAATGTCTAACAACACTTGGACTTTAGTTGATTTTCCTGGTTGATCTAAATCTATAGGTTGTAAATAGGTATTCTGGAGAAAATGTAATACAGACGGTTCTATACAAACCTTCAAAGTAGGAGTAGTTGCAAAAGGCTTTATGCGAAAAGAAGGTATTGACTACTTTGATACATATGCTCCAGTTGCAAGAATAACAGCTATTAGAGTATTTTTGTCATTGGCATCTATATATGATTTATATGTACATCAAATGGATGTTAAAACCGCTTTTTAAAATGAGAATTTAAGTGAAGAAATTTATATGAAATAACCAAAAGTATTTGTTCTTCCTGGTAATGAACATAAAGTTTGTAAGCTTATAAAGTCTCTGTATGGCTTGAAACAAGCAACAAAACAATGTCATAAAAAATTTGATAGTATAATATTATCAAATGGTTTTGTAGATAATCAAGAAGACAAATATATTTACTCTAAGTTTACAGAAGATTATGGAGTTGTTATTTGTCTTTATGTCGACAACATGTTGATTTTTGGTACGAACATGCTTGGAATTTTTGAAACTAAGAAGTATCTAACTTCAGTCTTTAAAATGAAAGATTTGAATGAAGTAGATACTATCTTAGGTATCAAGGTTCAAAGAATTGATAAGAGAGTAATTTTATCACAAACTAATTGCATTGATAAGGTTCGTACCAAGTTCAGTCATCTAGGCATAGTTGAGTCTAAAACTCCATATGATTAAAGTATCAAACTTATTGAAAACACTGGAAGAACAATTGCTCAACTAGAGTATGCAAGTGCAATTGTGAGTTTGATGTATGATGTGCAGTGCACTAGGCCTGACATAGCATTTGCCGTCTGTAAACTTTCAAGGTTTACAAGTAATCCAAGTAATACTCACTGGAAAGCTATAATTAGAATCCTTGGATATTTAAAGAGAACAAAACAATTGGGCATTTGTTATAATAGGGTTCCTACCATATTAGAAGGATATTCTTATGCGAGTTGGGTTATAAATATACATGATAGTAAGGCTACTTCAGGTTGGATATTTACTTTGGGGGGCGGCGCTATTAGTTGGGCATCCAAGAAACAAACTTGCGTTTCTCGTTTTACTATGGAATTCGAGTTTATTGCATTAGCAGTTGCCGAAAAATAAGCAGAATGGCTAAGAAATATGTTACTAGATATAAAATTGTGGCCACAACCAATGCCAGCCATTTCAATATTTTGTGAAAGTGAGACTACTATGTGTGTAGCTCATAATAAAATGTATAGTGGAAAATCAAGACATATAAGCTTAAGGCATTATTATGTAAGAGAATTAGGTGCAAATGGAACTATAGCTATAGTGAGATCAAACAAGAATCTTGCAGATCCACTTACAAAGGCATTAAATAGAGATGTAGTACAACAAACTAGTGAAAGAATGAGGCTAACACTCTTAAATTAATCACAAGTGATGGGAACCTAACTTTGAGTTGGTATACAATCTAACAATATAAGTTCAATGGGTAATAACAAGTTGTTTGTGTTGATTAAGCACAAATCTTCTCAATTAGATCCTAGATACCTATGTATTGTTTACTGTTATGTGAGAAGTTTAGGAGGTGTTAAATGTTTTTAATAACAGGGACATAATGACAAACTTCCAAGTGCATACTGTTACAAGAACAAGGGTGAATTAATTCTTAATGGAATTAGCAGATGTCTGTAGTAACAGAGATATAAAGTCTATTTCCACCTATATGATTATTGAGGTGGTGTTGCTTCTAACAAGATTTAAGGAGTTGATCTTGTAAATATTCATGAATTTGGATTAGCACGTGGCCATAAAAGTGCTAAAGCATAATACTGGATTATTTCTCTACTTTATGATATTATATGTGTGATACTTTTGGTTTGACAAATGGAGTTGTGGTTCAAATCTTAGGATACCAATAACTTCGTCGATCTTTAAGGTACTTACACTAATGAAAAGTTCAAATCTATATAAGATACTTTTTGATATGCATGATATATGAGACATATTACAAACTAATGGGGGATTGTTAAGAATAGTTTGTAATAAATGAGATTCCCACACCGATGGCATAAAGCCATTTGGTTGGCTTTATAAAGCTTGGCCCATTAAGTCCAATAAAATAAAAAATTGACATATTTAGAAGAATATGTGTATTTATATATATATATATTTAATTATATATCTAAATGACTTGGACTTGGGGCTTGGGCGCGGGCCGAGTCGGATCTTTAAATGAGATTTTATTTTCGTATTTTATTTGGAACAGCTTTTTGTTATTTAAAATTTGAATTTAAATTTAAATTAACAAAAAGAGTTGTGGCTATTCGTGAAAAGGGGTGTCTCTTCATAAAAGTGTCCTTTTCTTATCTATAAATACGGAAGACATCCCAGAAGTAGAATTCAATCTGCACGTATGTTTCAGGCTTTGTTGTATCCTAATAGAGAATTGCTTGTAGTCCCAAAAGTATATACAGTCAATAACTCTTGAAAGATAGTGATTTTTCACGCCTCAAAGCCTTTAATTCTCTATTACTTACCTATATTTTTCTATCAAATTTCAAGAGTTATTTTTGCTATGGAGAAATTATTGGATATTGTTGAGAATCCAAAAGACTTAATCAAATTGGATCACTTTGATGGATCAAACTTCATTCGCTGGAAGGACAAGATGATCTTCGTACTCACTACGCTGAAAATCATTTATGTCCTTGATCTATTATTGGATGCTCTACCAGAACCAACCCCGGAGGATACTGATCCGATCAAAGCAGAGAGGAAGAAACGAGAAAAAGATGAACTGCTCTGCAGAGGTCATATCCTAAATACTTTGACTGATTGATTGTATGATTTTTACTCCAACTTAAAATCTCCAATGGAAATATGGACAGCGTTGCAGACTGCATATGAAAACGAGAAACAAGATATGGTTAAATTCTTATCTTTGCAGTATTTCGAATTTAAGATGGTAGATACAAAGCCTATAATGGATCATATTCATGAGTTACAAATCTTAGTTTCAAAACTAAGTGATCTTGAAGTGAAAACTCCTGATGCACTTCAAATAGGTGCAATTCTCTCGAAATTGCCTTCTTCCCGGAATAATTACAGAAAGAAAATCCTACATTCTACTGACAAATTAACTATAGAACAATTTCGAACTCATCTTCAAATTCAAAGCGAGACTCGTGCTCGTAATGAAATTGTTCATGCCTCTAGTTCTACGGTTAATATAGTTAGTCACAATAATACAGGAAACAAAAATAAAAATCTGAAAGTTTCAAAAAAGTCTCTTAATAAAAAGAGAAACAATATGAGTTGTTATCATTGTGGAAAGAAAGGCCATAAGATTTGAGACTGCTGGTTCAAGAAAGCAGGAATAAATTTTCATTCAGGAGATGTTGGAAAATCTGGAAAATCAAGAAATTCCGAGAAGGTAAACATAGTAGAAAGTTCTTCATAAGGATTAGTGGCTATGATTTCTACTATACCAAATGAGATTATTAAAGAGTTGAATATGGCTGCAACAACCACAAAGAATCAAGATTGGTGGTTGGATTCGTGTGCAACAATTCATGTCTGTCATGACAAGAATATGTTCAAGACCTATTCGGAAGTTAAGGATTCTGAAAAGGTGTTGATGGGCAACCATGTTACTGTCGAAGTTGCAAGAAGAGGAACAGTTGAAATCAACTTTACAGCCGGGCAAGAGCCGACTCTTCTGAACGAGTTCCATGTTCCTGAAATTATGAAGAACTTGATTTCTGATAGTTTACTTTCTAAGAGAGATTTCAAATTGTAATTGAGTCTGATCATGTAATTGTGTCTAAGAGTGGTCTGTTTGTAAGAAAAGGGTATTATTATGACGGCATGTTCAAACTAAGTATTAATGCAATAAATTATGCTTCTACTTAAACCATTGTGTCTGATTCCTATTTATGGCATGCTAGATTAAGCCATTTAAATTTTGGTTCATTGAATTATATGTCAAATGGTTATATCTATTGTAAAACTAAACATGGAAACAAGTGTGAAATATGTATACAAGCAAAAATAAATAAGAAACCATTTCGTAAAGTTTAAAGATTTACAGAATTATTAGACTTAGTGCATTATGACTTATATGAATTACTAGAGGAGGTAAAAGATCCTTCATCACATTTATAGATTATTTATCCAGATTCACATATGTTTACCTACTTTGAACAAAAGATGAAGCATTTCAAAAGTGTAAGAAATTTAAGTCACTTGTGGAAAATCAAAAGAATAGGAAAATAAAAATTATTCGAAGTGATAGAGGAGGAGAATACTTTCCTACTGAGTTTAGTAATTTCTGTGAAGAGCATGGAATAACATCAAACAAGTGCTCATTATACACCACAACAAAATGGAATGGCGTAAAGGAAAAATAGAACTTTAGTAGACATGGTTAATTCTATGTTATTAAATGCACAGTTACCGCACAACCTATGGGGTGAAGCACTACTTACTGCTTGTCATATATTAAATAGAGTGCCTTCAAAAAGTGTTCATGCTACACCTTATGAACTTTAGAATGGTAGAAAACCTAATATATATTATTTTAAAGTGTGGGGGTGTATATCTTTTTATAGAGTTCCTGATCACCAAAGAACAAAAGTGGGACCTAGAGGGATAAAAAGTATTTTGGTTGGATATGCACAAAATTCGAAAGCATATAGATTGCTTGATCTAGAATCTAATGTTATAGTTGAATCTATTCATGTTTAATTTTTAGAAAATAGATTCGTTAGTGATATTGTTGATAAGAAGTTGATTGCACAAAATTAAAGTAGTCATGATACACAAAAGATTTCACATTTTGAAATAATTTTAAATAAAAGGAAAAGTGACAATACTGTAACGACCCGGCCGGTTGTTTTTGGAATTTACGCCCTGATCACTCATCAATTGCTTTTCCTAAGTTTATTTCTGCTATTTTGGTTTACCAGGACGTTCAGTATTAGGATTCGGAGTGTTTTGGGACACTTAGTCCCTAAATGAGAGCTTAAGAGTTGAAAAATGATCTGTATTCGGAACAGTGTGAAGACGACCTCGGAATGGAAATCTGATGGTTTCGTTAGCTCCGTTAGGTGATTTCGTGGTTGGTAGCGTGTTCGGAATGTATTTTGGAAGTCCGTGGCTTATTTAGGCTAGAAATGTCGAAAGTTTGTATTTTGGCGATTTCCGGTTGATAGGTGAAAATTTGATCCGAGGGTCAGAACGGAATTTCGAAAGTTGCTGTAGCACCGTCATATCAGTTGAGATGTGCGTGCAAAATTTTAGGTCATTTGGACGTGGTTTGGTCGAGTTTTTTATCGAATGCGTGTTTTTGAAGTTTTGAAAGAACTTAGGTTTGAATTCGATGTAATTTGAAGATTTTGATGTTAGTCGAGGTGTTTTAATAATTGGAACAAGTTGAATAACGTTATAGGGTGTATTGGTATTTTTGGTTAAGGTCCCGGGGGCCTCAAGATGAATTCGGATGGCTAAACGGAGAATTTTTGGACTTAGGAAGGTTTTTTTGGCCTGTTGCTTCTGGTATTTTCGCTTCTGCGCTCTTGGAGCCGCATAATCGGCCAGGAAGCCGCATAAGCGAAAGTGGGCATTTGGGCCAGGAATCGCAGAAGCAAAGATTTTTTCGCTGAAGCGGAATTGCTTCTGCGATGGGAAGACCGCATAAGCGGTTTGTCGGAGGTTTGAAGGAGACCGCAGAAGCGGTGGTTTGTCCACATAAGCGGGACCGCAGAAGTGGTCCCTAGATCGCAGAAGCGAAAAATTGCATGGGCAGAATGTTTAAGTTTTGGAAATGGGACCGAAGTCCCATTTTCTATTTTTATCAATTTGGAGCTCGGTTTTGGCGATTTTTGGACAGATTTTCTTGGAGAACAATGGGGTAAGTGTTCTTAACTCAATTTTGGTTTTATAACTCGAATATATTACAAGTGTTGGTGTTTAATCTGAGGATTTTGTTGAAAAGGGTAGAAACCCCTCTTGGATAGAATCACTAATTTGAAGGTCGAAATGATATGGGAATTTTGAAATTTTGGTATGGTTACACTCGTGAGAGAACGAGGGTTCTGAAAATGTAAAAATTATTCGATTCCGAGACGTTGGAGGGAGGGGCATTTTGGTCATTTTATCTATTTTCGCGCTCTAGCTCTAAATGTTATAGTGGAATCAGTTGTTTGCAATATTATTTACAATGTGTGATTTAATTGACTAGATTTGGGACATTTGGAGTCGAGAACTCGTGGCAAGGACGTGTTTGCTAGTTGATGTTAGCCGGTGCGAGGTAAGTGGCTTGTCTAACCTTGTGTGGGGGACCTCTCCTCTTAGGACTTCTTATGTGTTGATTTAAATGCCTTGTACGCGAGGTGACGAGCGTGTACTTGAGCTAATTGTTGAAAAACCCACTTTACTTGAATTGTTTAAACTGTGTTTCTCCGTTATTTGACTGATTTCAATGCAAGATTTAATCTGTGTTAGTTAGAGAAGTATGACTAGATAGAATTAATTGCTTAATTG
>MU703086.1:68790-78943 GCA_026770625.1 Nicotiana glauca
TTAGCAGTTTCTTGTATTTGTGTACCTCATTCTCTGAATATTTCCCTGTTTTGGTTGCGCTTTTACATTGGGACTACGGGTTCAATTCTCGGGAGATCCTTTGCTACTGATATGATGGACTACGGGTTCAATTCCCAGGAGATCTTTTGCTACTGATATGATGGACTACGGGTTCAATTCCTGGGAGATCCTTTGCTACTGATATGATGGACTACGGGTTCAATTCCCGTGAGATCCTTTGCTACTGATATGATGGACTACGGGTTCAATTCTCGGAAGATCCTTTGCTATTGATAAGGTGGACTACGGGTTCGATTCCTGGGAGATCCTAGATATTTAAATGTGATGGACTTCGGGTTCAATTCCCGGGAGATCCACTGGACAGTTGAGGAATACTTGGTTGTGTTATTTTCCTTACTTAGCTTAGTTGTCATTGATTTGTAGCTTCTATCCTATTGTTTTTAATCGTTATTTCCGATTATTTCCCGATTTGCACTGTTCATTATTGTTATTATGTTTATTCTCAGTAGGGCCCTGACCTTCCTCGTCACTACTCAACTGAGGTTAGGCTTGGCACTTACTGAGTACCACTGTGGTGTACTCATGCCTCTTCTGTGCATGTTTTTCATGTGCAGATCCAGGTACTTCTGGTCGGACATTCTATCAGTGATCCAGGTGCTATATTCAGAGACTTGAGGTATATTCTGCCGCGTTCGCAGACCGAAGAGTCTCCTTCTTCTCTACCTTGTAGCTAGCAGTTCCGTTTCATGTATTCAGTTCTTATAGACATTTCCGAATATTAGAGCCGTAACTTATGTTTCTCTTAGCCTGTGTTGCCCGTGGGTTTTCGGGTCTTTGGGAGAGTTTTAAAATGCTTAGTGTCAAAGTGTATGTGCCAGGAGGCAATTATATACATTATTATGTTATTCAGTTTTGATTACAAATTTCGCAAATTATTATTACTTCCGCAACGTGTTAGGCTTACCTGGTCGCAAAGACTGGGTGCCATCATAACGTGTTCATAATTGGTGAACTAGGGTCGTCGCAAGTTGGTATCAGAGCTTTAGGTTCATAGGAGTCATGGAACACAGGCCGGCTTATTAAAGTCTCACTGATCGGTACGGAGACATCTGTACTTATCTACGAGGGGCTAAGTAACCATTAGGAAAATTCCACTTCATTTCATTCCTTATCGTGCGGCATTTATTCAGCTGGAGCCTATATCATATGTTCTTTTGTATCCACTCGTGTATTGAAAATTGTACACTCAGTATCAATTATGCGTCTACGATTCGTGATGCTACAGAAGGGTTACAAGGGAGCCAAGAATTTGCTCAACCATTGTTACCACGTGTCATCCATATCGATAATGCAGAAGTATTGAGAGATCATTCAATGGTGCACGTGAGGGTGCAATAATTTCTGATATCTGGTTGATAAGAACGATCTTGAGAAGGTTTACTTAATTGCCTAAACGCCGCAATAATGGTAGAGTGATGAAGTGGATGTAGACCTGAAGATAGTTGGTGGTAATATAGACTATGTGGTTCGTATGAGATGTCTATTTTGCGAAGGATACAACTAGCAACCGAGATGCTGGAGGAAATGAGTTTAACTGTCCTAAGAAGGACATGCACCAAACAAATGGCGTGAATTGTCTTATGATGGTGACGTACAAGCGATAAAGGTTAGTATCATGGATTATCCGGATGTATCTTATGGCTTCATGCCAAGTGAAAGGATTTCACTATCAACAGTCAAACTATGGGTCATGTGTCATATCAGATTTGGCCTGCGATGTATATAAGTGGTATATGAAAGTTCTTTGTAACTTGCTTATGAGTAACAGTTGAGATTTGTATGGTATGAAGTTTGGACTTTTGATGTTCCTATGTCCACAATAATTCTACATTTCAGTATCAGCAGGGAAAACTTTGACAAAGGCTACATGGTGTTTCATAGATGTGTGAGAATCACAGTATGTCTTAAGCTGTCGTTGGTAAATAATGCTTGGTGTATGGAGAGGGAAGATGTTTGGTTGTATTGGAATGAGGTCATACCCTGCGGTGTCAGAGTGCTAATGAGGCACAGGTGGTTATATTCGTTGGATCAGGTGAATTGCAATTTGAATAAGAGTAAATGACTTGAGAGAATGATTCTAATGTGTTCGAGATTCGTGTAATAGTGGCTTGAGCTAAGTGGGAGAGTCCCACCGCTTACTATTGGGTTGCATGGTTAATTACCTGCGTGAATTCTGGGTATTAGCATATTAATGGGTTATTGCAGCTACGGAAAAGGGCCATGAGTGGTAATTTGAGTAAATGAATTGTTGAATGCATGTTATGGTTAGACTTATTGGCTCATGTTCAGACTTGAGGGAAGATTCATGATTTATGCCTCGTATATGTGCAGGCTTCGAGGGAAGTGATCCCGATGGGTGCTTTATCGAGAGGGTATTCATATGTTATAAAATTCAGTAGAGTTAGTTGCATACTGGGCCAAGTCAGAGCCGGGTGGCTCTCAATAGCGGTCCTAGTGAATTCAAGAGGTAAAGTATGGTACCTGATGATTCTGAGTCTATAAGTACAGTTAAGAGTCAAGATTTTGAAGCAACTTATGAAGAAAGGCACAAACTGTTCTATGATGTTTTGACTTGCGGTGTAGCATTTGAGAGACATGAAATGGTCGTGGGCTTTTGAGACGGCATGGTCTCGTGATTTAAGGTCACTCGGGGTGAGTGCGGTTGGGATAAGTTAGGCGTTGAAGGGAGATATTATTATTTCTAAGGAAATCAAGAATAAACTGGAAGGAAGTAGATTGATTAGCCATAGTTGAGTTGGCATATTTGTGTCAGTGATCGGTTCGTTCAGCGTGATCGAGTTATGCATGTGATTTGTGGCGGTGCGTGTGTGGCTTGTCGGCCGCAGTGATTGATGTTATTCTGAAACATTCTTCTGTTAGGGCCTGTTATGAGTAGGCAGATCCCAGAAAGGGTTATGGTGGCTTGGACCACTACTTAGAGATTGGCATATTCGACAATTATGAGAATTCGCCTGTATGTTGCTATAGTTCTCCTGAAGTGAGTTAAATGGAAAGTCTTACGTGATGAAGTATTAGCCTATCGTCGATTCCAGAGTAGTGATGGAAATTGTGTCTATCGTATATCGGCACGTGAGGTGCAGTGAGTGGTATGGAATTTGAAGTAAGGACCAAGGTCGCAGTTTGGTCAGTGAAAGTGATGTCAAGAGCTCGGATGAGCAGGAAAGGAGTTTTAGTGTTTTAAGTAAGATGGGTATTGGCGTCAGTATCACCTGAGATCGGTGTTCTGTGAGAAAGGCTTTGCATCCTGGTTAGGGATTCCTTATCGCTTTTCAGCGTTAGTGCAGCTGGTGGTTTGAATGTGCAGGCCCGTTAATTATTTTGGAAGATGGTGTGAGCTTGTCCCATAGGAAGATTGTATAAGTGTGACATGTAGTCACTTGATCAATTAGAAATTTAAACCAAGTATGAGGATTTTGGTAATATCATCCATTTGAGAATTTATGCCTGGAGGGCACTCTACTTACTGGGTTATGGACCTGTAAAATATTATTGGCCTAGCTTGGCACGATCAGGATAGACTTGAGGTCGGTAGATAGAATTAAATGTGGAAGTGAGCCTTACGTCAGGCCAGTTGTGTTTATTTCAGCAATGCACTCTCTATGGAAGGATAGTCGCGGTCTTATTTCGTGGTCGGTTAATTCATGTAAAGATATATTGTGCCGTATGAGTTGTGAGACGGCTTGGTAAATTCCTTATGTGTTGAGGTTCCGCTCAGCGGTGATGTTATATGAGCAGGATGGCTCTTGAGACTTAGATCATGTATTGCACCACAGTTGTGCTTGAGTTTGTAGCCTATAGCGCTATATGTTTCCTTGTGAATGATATTATGTACCTTAGTGTGTTTATGACNACTAATTAGTTGCCTACTGGCACATTGTGTCGTCTTGCGGAACTTTTGATTATGTCTGAGGTGGCTTATCGCATGAGAAGTTCGTACTGGGTGAGACGAGGTTATTGGATTTGGGGTCAGTGCAAACTGATTATATGAAGTTTATTATAGAGCAAAGATCATTCTCTGGTTTGGGACAAGGTAATGGATCTTGTCATGAGTATAGATCCAATGAATTGTTGATCCGGCAGTTGGTTATGAATTTCGGCACATCTCTTCCGTCGTATCAATGTTGTAATTTCGACATCAGATTTGTGGGATTTCGGTTTGTGGAGCAAGACCTGTGTAGGTCATGAGATGCAATGGGAGCATCAGATTTGTGGAATTTCGACTATTATGTTTAAAGAATGTTATTGTGGTCTTATGGGTAAAGTGATGCAAAGTGTGAATTCAGCAAAGTTATGCAGTCATGTTTGGGTACAACGTGTGAAGATTGATATGGTGGTCGTATGATGGAAACATGCTGGGCAGAAAATTCCGGATGTTGGAATTGGGCCTAATGGCTTATTTGCTTGAATAAAGGAGTATATCCATAGAGTTATCGAGCTAATGTGCTCAATTGAGTTGTGGAAGCACAAGAAGGTGCATGAGGTGTTAAACAAGTGATTTCAGACTACTTCAGTGTAGTTCTCAACACGTTTGAGGAAGAACGTATGTCTAAGTGGGGGAGATTGTAACGACCCAACTGGTCGTTTTGAGCTTCGGCGCGTCATTCAGCAGTTTGAGGCCATGAGCAGCTTCATCTCAGGTATATTGACTTGTGTGCATGGTCAGAATTAAAATTCATGAAGTTTGGAGTCAAATCGAAATAGAAATCCTCATTTTGAAAGCTTAAGGTTGAGGTCAAAGAACATCGCTTCAGTGAAGGTCCAGTGGCGGGGTCAGCCGGCCAAGGAGGCGACTTGGGAGATTGAGCAGGATATGCGCAGCTAGTACCCTCATCTTTTCCTACTTCGGGTATGTTTTCTATGCTCGTTCGAGGACAAACGAATGTTTAAGTGTAGGAGGATGTAACGACCCGGCCGGTCATTTTTGCAATTTACGCCCCCGATCCCCCATCAATTGCTTTCCCTAAGTTCGTTTCTGCTATTTTGGTTTACCATCATGTTCGGTGTTACGATTCAGAGTGTTTTGGGACACTTAGTCTCTAAATGAGAGCTTAAGAGTTGAAAAATGGTCCGTATTCGGAACAGTGTGAAGACGACCTCGGAATGGAAATCTGATGGTTCTGTTAGCTCCGTTAGGTGATTTCAAGGTTGGTAGCATGTTCTGAATGTATTTTGGAAGTCCGTGGCTCATTTAGGCTAGAAATGCCGAAAGTTTGTATTTTGGCGATTTCCAATTGATAGGTGAAAATTTGATCCAAGGGTCGCAACGGAATTCCGGAAGTTGCTATAGCACCGTCATGTCGGTTGGGATGTGCGTGCAAAATTTTCAGGTCATTTGGACGTGGTTTGGTCGAGTTTTTGATCGAATGTGTGTTTTTGAAGTTTTGAAAGAACTTGGGTTTGAATGTGATGTAATTTGAAGATTTTGATGTTAGTCGAGGTGTTTTAATAATTGGACCAAGTTGAATAACGTTATAGGGTGTATTGGTATTTTTGGTTAATGTCTCGGGGGCCTCGGGATGAATTCGGATGGCTAAACGGAGAATTTTTGGACTCGGGAAGGTTTTTTTGGCCTGCTGCTTCTGGTATTTTCGCTTCTGCGGTCTTGGAGCCGCATAAGCAGCCAGGAAGCCGTATAAGTGAAAGTGGGCATTTGGGCCAGGAACAGCATAAGCGAAGATTTTTCCGCTGCAGCGGAATCGCTTCTGCGATGGGAAGACTGCATAAGCGGTTTTGTTGAGGGTTTGAAGGAGACCGCAGAAGCGGTGGTTTTCCGCATAAGCGGGACCGCAGAAGCGGTCCCTGCACCGCAGAAGCGGAAAATTGCCTGGGCAGAATGTTTAAATTTTGGAAATGGGACTTCGTTCCCATTTCCCATTTTTATCAATTTAGAGCTCGGTTTGGGCGATTTTTGGACAGAATTTCTTGGAGAACAATGGGGTAAGTGTCCTTAACTCAATTTTGGTTTTATAACTCGAATCTATTACAAGTGTTGGTGTTTAATCTGAGGATTTTGTTGAAAAAGGGTAGAAACCCCTCTTGGATAGAATCACTGATTTGAAGGTCGAAATAATATGGGAATTTTGAAAATGTGAAAATTATTCGAATTCCGAGACGTTGGAGGGAGGGGCATTTTGGTCATTTTATCTACTTTCGCGCCCTAGCTCTAAATTTTATAGTGGAATCAGTTGTTTGCAATATAATTTACAATGTGTGATTTAATTGACTAGATTTTGGTCATTTGGAGTCGAGAACTCGTGGCAAGGACGTGTTTGCTAGTTGATGTTAGCCGGTGCGAGGTAAGTGGCTTGTCTAACCTTGTGTGGGGGACCTCTCCCCTTAGGACTTCTTATGTGCTGATTTAAATGCCTTGTACGCGAGGTGATGAGCGTGTACTTGAGCTAATTATTGAAAACCCCACTTTACTTGAATTTTTTAAACTGTGTTTCTCCGTTATTTGACTGATTTCAATGCAATATTTAATCTGTGTTAGTTAGAGAAGTATGACTAGATAGAATTAATTGCTTAATTGCTTAATTGCCTTAATTGAAATTACGTGAAGTATGTTAGGCTAGAATTAGCGGTTACTTGTATTTGTGTACCTCATTCTCTGAATATTTCCCTGTTTTGGTTGCGCTTTTACATTGGAACTACGGGTTCAATTCCCGAGAGATCCTTTGCTACTGATATGATGGACTACGGGTTCAATTCCCCGGAGATCCCTTGCTACTGATATGATGGACTACGGGTTCAATTCCCGGGAGATCCTTTGCTACTGATATGATGGACTACGGGTTCAATTCCCGGGAGATCCTTTGCTACTGATATGATGGACTACGGGTTCAATTCCTGTGAGATCCTTTGCTACTGATATGATAGACTACGGGTTCAATTCCCGGAAGATCCTTTGCTATTGATAAGGTGGACTACGGGTTCGATTCCCGGGAGATCCTAGATATTTAAATGTGATGGACTTCGGGTTCAATTCCCGGGAGATCCGTTGGACAGTTGAGGAATACTTGGTTGTGTTATTTTCCTTACTTAGCTTAATTGTCATTGATGTGTAGCTTCTATCCTATTTTTTTATCGTTATTTTTTATTATTTCCCGATTTGAACTGTTCATTATTGTTATTATGTTTATTCTCAGTAGGGCCCTGACCTTCCTCGTCACTACTCAACCGAGGTTAGGTTTGGCACTTACTGAGTTTCGCTGTGGTGTACTCATGCCTCTTCTGCGCATGTTTTTCATGTGCAGATCCAGGTACTTCTGGTCGGACATTCTATCAGTGATCCAGGTGCTATATTCAGAGACTTGAGGTATATTCTGCCGCGTTCGCAGACCGAAGAGTCTCCTTCTTCTCTACCTTGTAGCTAGCAGTTCCGTTTCATGTATTCAGTTCTTATAGACATTTCCGAATATTAGAGCCGTAACTTATGTTTCTCTTAGCCTGTGTTGCCCGTGGGTTTCCGGGTCTTTGGGAGAGTTTTAAAATGCTTAGTGTCAAAATGTATGTGCCAGGCGGCAATTATATAAATTATTATGTTATTCAGTTTTGATTACAAATTTTGCAAATTGTTCTTACTTCCGCAACGTGTTAGGCTTACCTGGTAGCGAAGACTGGGTTCCATCATGACGTGTTCACAATTGGTGAACTAGGGTCATGACAAATACCCAGTTAGAGCCTAGAAGAAGCCAAAGAGATAGAAAAGAAAAAACTCTTTATTCAGAATTTATATATTCAGAATCTATAGTTTTTCTAGTTGGGGGAGATAGAACTAAAGTCTGTAATCAGATACCTTTTTTGTGTAATATAGAAGTAGATCTTAGAACATACAAAGAACCCATGTCTTCAAGAGACGCTGCTTTTTGGAAAGAGGCAATTAATGATGAAATGAACTCAAAAATGTCTAACAACACTTGAACTTTAGTTGATTTGCCTGCTGGATCTAAATCTATAGGTTGTAAATGGGTATTCATGAGAAAATATAATACAGACGGTTCTATACAAACCTTCAAAGAAAGACTAGTTGCAAAAGGTTGTACGCAAAAAGAAGGCGTTAACTACTTTGATACATATTCTCAAGTTGCAAGAATAGCATTTATTAGAGTACTTTTGTCATTGACACCTATATATTATTTATATGTACATCAAATGGATGTTAAAACCTCTTTTTTAAATGGGAATTTAAGTGAAAAAATTTATATGAAATAACCTGAAGGATTTGTTCTCCCTAGTAATGAACATAAAGTTTGTAAGCTTATAAAGTCTTTGTGTGGCTTAAAACAAGCACCAAAACAATGGCATGAAAAATTTTATAGTATAATATTATCTAATGGTTTTGTACATAATCAGGCAGACAAATATATTTACTCTAAGTTTATAGAAGATTATGGAGTTGTTATTTGTCTTTATGTCGACGACATGTTGATTTTTGGTACGAACATGCTTCGAATTTCTGAAATTAAGAAGTGTCTAATTTCAGTCTTTAAAATGAAAGATTTGAATGAAGTAGATACTATCTTAGGTATCAAGGTTCAACGAAGTGTTAAGAGAGTAATTTTATCACAAACTCATTACATTGATAAGGTTCTTACCAAGTTCAGTCATCTAGGCATAGTTGAGTATAAAACTCCATATGATTCAAGTATCAAACTTACTAAAAATACTGGAAGAATAGTTGCTCAATTAGAGTATGGAAGTGCAATTGGCAGTTTGATGTACCGCACTAGGCCTGACATAGCATTTTCCATTTGTAAACTTTCAAGGTTTACAAGCAATCCAAGTAATACTTACTGGAAAGCTATAATTAGAATACTTGGATACTTAAAGAGAACAAAACAATTGGGCATTTGTTATAATGGGTTTCCTACCGTATTAGAAGGATATTCTTATGTGAGTTAGGTTATAAATATACATGATAGTAAGGCTACCTCAGGTTCGATATTTACTTTGGGGGGGCGGAGCTATTAGTTGGGCATCCAAGAAACAAACTTGCATTTCTCATTCTACAATGGAATCCATTGCATTAGCAGCTGCCGAAAAAGAATCGGAATGGCTAAGAAATATGTTACTAGATATAACATTGTGGCCACAACCAATGCCACCCTTTTCAATATTTTGTGATAGTGAGACTACTATGTGCGTAGCTCATAACAAAATGTATAATGGAAAATCAAGACATATAAGCTTATGGCATGCTTATATAAGAGAATTAGTTATAAGTGGAACTATAGCTATAGTGTATGCGAGATCAAACAAGAATATGGCAGATCCACTTACAAAGGCATTAAATAGAGATGCAGTACAACAAACTAGTGAAGGAATGGGGCTAAAACTCTTAAATTAATGGGTAATAACAAGTTGCTTGTGTTGATTAAGCATGAATTTTCTCAATTAGAGCCTAGATTCCTATGTATCGTTAACTGTTATGTGAGAAGTTTAGGAGGTGTTAAATATCTTTAATAACAGGGACATAATGACAAACTTCCAAGTGCATACTGTTACAAGAACGAGGGTGAATTAATTCTTAATGGAATTAGCAAATGTCTGTAGTAACAGGCACATAAAGTCTATTTCCACCTATATGAATATTGAGGTGGTGCCGCTTCTAACAAGATTTAAGTAGTTGATCTTTTAAATATTCATGAATTTGGATTACTATATGGCCATAAAAGTGCTAAAGCATAACTTGATTGCTTCTCTACTTAATAATATTATGTGTGTGATACTTTTGGTTTGACAAAGGGAGTTGTGGTTTAAATCTTAGGATACCAATAACTTCGTCGAACTTTAAGTTACTTATACTAATGAAAAGTTCAAATCTATATAAGACACTTTTCGATATGCATTATATTATGAGATATATTACAAACTAGTGGGGGATTGTTAAGAATAGTTTTTGATAAATGGGAGTCCCACACCAATGGCATAAAGCCATTTGGTTGGCTTTATAAATCTTGGCCCATTAAGTTCAATAAAATGAGAAATTGACATATTTAGAAGAATATATATATATATATATATATATATATATATATATATATATATATTT
>MU703087.1:0-18353 GCA_026770625.1 Nicotiana glauca
TTCAACAGTTAATTCACTCGACACATGTTAAGGATTGTATTCATGGATTAAACCTGGTAATAAACAACTGAAAATGACTAATGCTAACGGATATAATCAATTATTATAGGCATATGTACTGCTTCCAGATTCCAATCACACAGCTACGTTCTAAAACTTTTGATTTCACGTTAACACACTACTTTGGACCTGACACACTGTTTCTGTACCTCTCGCTTTAAATTAACACATAGGAACTGAACCTCAAATTTAATTAGAACTGGATCTAACACCACTAAACTCGATATTTATATGATCATGGAAGGATCTAAAATCAATTTCATGGTCTCTTGCAATCCAAAACAGTCCAGTTTTCAATTGCCAGTGAAGATCTATAACCTCAAATCCAGTTTCAGGCTCAAAGCATTTTTCAACAAAACCGGTTACTAGATGAATAATCATTGGTTTAATAGTCCCAAACAATCCAAGTTATACAATCCAAAGTTATGTACAACAAATCAAAATTAAACTACAATACGCAATTTTATCTAGCATGTACTTAACTATTGATACATGATAGTCCAAACAAGCACGATTCAGGGAGCAAATGATCGAGCACTTTTATTTCATTTCTACTTCAGAGCTACATCAATGTAGATTCAGGTGTGTACCTGGAATTGAATGAACAAAGGAAACAAGAGGAAATCAGCAGCAATTTTGATTAACCAAGAGCAAACAGCATGTCACAATAGCTCGAAATCAGTCTCAAACCCAGGATTAATAGGCAATGAATTCCAGCAATCCATACAACCAGCAAACACACCAAAATTTGACTCAAACAAACCAAATTCAACTCGAAAATTGAAGCCAAGCCACTTCTGAAGTTTCAGTAATTAAGAGTCAAGCTGGGAACGAGAATCAATGCCTAAAACAAAATTAACCTAGAAAACTTGAAGAAGCAGTGTTTTTCGGATTTTCTGCTGTATTTTTTGTGTTTTTTTTTTGTTTTTTTGGAGGAAAATAAGATCTAAAAGAAGTTTTTGAATTTGAAATTCAAATTTGAGCTGATGAAGACTTGTGAGGGTGGGGGGAATTTTCAGAGCTTGAAAAAACTCCTTTTGAAGGCAGGGGGTGTGCCTTTTATAGGCAGAAAATAGAATGAAAGTTTCTAGATGGCACTACCCATTTTTCCCCTCTTTTTATTTCAAATTTTGTTTAATAGTCCCTAATTTACTGACTTGTTGCTCAAGTTACTACACTAAAGTTGCTGAAATGTAAACTAAGGCCCCATTCTAGAATAGTCTAGGGAGTTCTAGCTCAGCCTACAGCATTTTTCTTATTTAGAAATGCCCATACTACCCTTCATTGAATCTAAATTTTACTATCTAAACCCCCTCCCCTTTACCCTAATTGGAAATGACCATGGACAATTAAAAGGCTGGAACAGTCAGCTATACCCAACAAATCCTAAAGTTGAATATAAAATCCTATGTTGAACTTGATTTAAATCTAATTATTATGCATTATTAAAAAAAAATAATAAACAATTAATTGAAACAATTCAAAACAAAGTGAAATGCCCTATGGAAATAGTAATATTCTAATAAACATGTGATCAATCAAATTATACTGAACTTATTTCAAACCTAAGTTAAACCTCAACCGATCAAATTGAAACACTTAGGCACACTGGTCATGAATTAAACTAATTCCAAGAACACTAAAAATATAAAAGCAAATCAGGTTTAACTAAACTAATTAATAAAAGGTGAAAAAACAAAGATCAAGGACTAAACAGAATATTTCAACAAAAATCAATCAAAACCAAAACTAAACTAAAAATCGCAACACAGAATCCTCAAACAAAAATGAACAATATAATCAAACAGGAAGTAGAAACTCACTGATTTTGAACTCCACGTGATTGATTTTCGAAATTGATTTCCAGTTAATGTTATCTGTCTATTTCGTCAAAAATAGGCACATAACATTAACTAGAAATCACTCGACTACTCGAAACTTCCCAAAATAGGTTGGACCTTGAACCCTAGATCTGAAATTCTCGGAGCTTCATTTGGATTTGAAGGGTTTTGGCTTGGGATTCAAGGTGAGAGGGTCAAAGAGACTATAGGGTGTGATTTTGGCCGGATTTGGGGAAGGTAGGGTTCTGTCGGAATCTTTGATTCAAGATTCGAAGGAATCGGCTAGGATTTGGGAAAAATTAACCATGGATTTGGAGAGGGGAGAAGTAGATAGTTCAGGGGTATATTTTTTAGCGAGATTTGGGGGTAGCGCCGTCGTGCATAGCGGTGGCGGGGCCTAGGGTTTGGCTTCTTTGAGGGTTTCAGTTGGGGTTCGATGGAAAATAATCATGGAATCGTGGTAAGGAGAGGGAGACGATGCTATGGTGAGATTTTTGGGGGTTTTTAGGGTTTCGTCGCCGCCGTGGGCGATTTCCGCCGGCGGAATCGGGGTGGAGACGGCGAAGGAGGCGGGGTACGAGGAAGACGGGTATTGTCTTTTAAGGTTAATACGATTTTCAGACAATTTTATGTAATTTCCACGACCAAACACAGGCCGTTGGATTAGCGTGTATAGGCGGCTTGGATTTATGGACGCTAAACGGCGTCGTTTTATTCCGGGGGGGGTGGACCAAACTGGGTTACGGGTTTGGGCTAAATTGAACGGTTTTTGGGCATCGGGCTCGAAATACGACCAGAAATTGGCCCAAAATGATGGCATGTTTCTTTTTTTTTTCAATTATATTCTTTTATTGTTTTCTTTCTTTTTTCTTTTTGTATTTGTTTTCATTATTTATATTTTCTGATTTTTATTAAATGCCAAATCAAAAAATAAAAACCCAAATTGACTTCTAGAATTGTATTACTCAATTTTCAACTACACTAATTCCTAATTTAAATGCAAACTAAGATAAATTACAAGTATAAATGCAAAAGAAATTTTTGTTGTTTTCTTCTTTATAAAGTAACTCAATTAATCCTAAAATATGAAATAAAACCCTAAAATGCAAATGTCAAGTACATCTTTTTATATTTTTCATTAATTAGAATGCACAAACAAAAATGCAAACAGTTAACACAAAATGTCACAAAAATCCACAAAAATTGCAAAATAATGAAAGAAAACATTTTGTTTGAGTTTTTTGGAGTAATTCATATAGGGCAAAAATCACGTGCTCACTGCTGCCCCTCTTTGCTCGGGAACACGAAGAGTTTTCGGGCAAAGATAAGTGAGCGGATACGAGGGATTTTTGCCCGTTTGAACACTCCGTGTGAAGCATTTTCAAAAGATTTGACCGCACCCTGCTTCGGAGGTTGCCTACATATCCTGGGCTAAAAAGGAATCAGGTCAGTGTAGTTCGGGAAGGTTTGGTAGCTGGGACTACCAGGAGCTGTGATTTTCACTACCGTTGTTGTTGCTACTGTTCGCTGACCTCCTTATTACACTGAGTCTAAATAAAAGAAGCTAGCCTAAGCTATGATCTATGAAGTACAAAAAGTCCTATCTATGTCTTCATCTTGCGGTTCTTGTTGCCTTGAACTTGTATCCTTCCGATGGAATTCTTACGTTGTTGCCTTGAATTGTGATATGAGATGTTTCGCTATTCCTCTGAGTGATGCTTGACTTCTGAAATTTGAAATACATGCCTCTATTCCCCAGGCGGGCTCCTGACTGCTGACACTTGAAATGTATTCCCTTGTTCTCCAGGTGGGCTCCTGATTGCTGAACTTGAAAAGTATTCCCTTGTTCTCCAGGTGAGCTCCTGATTACTGAACTTGAAAAGTATTCCCTTGTTCTCCAGGTGGGCTCCTGACTTCAACAAAATAGACAAAGAAAATTTTCTGCCCCAGTCCGGTGGTTGGGCATATCATGTTATCAAGTATTAAAAATGGAAAGCTAAAATTTGAATTGTACTTCCCTTGTTCTCCAGATGGGCACCTGACTTCTGAACTTGAAATGTATTCCCTTTTTTCTCCAGGTGGGCGCCTGACTGCTGAACTTGAAATGTATTCCCTTGTTCTCCAGGTGGGCGCCTGATTACTGAACTTGAAATATTCCCTTATTCTCCAGGTGGGCTCCTGATTTCTGAACTTGAAATGTATTCCCTTATTCTCCAGGTGGGCGCCTGATTTCAACAAAATAGACAAACAAAAAAAAATTTGTCCCATTTTGGTAGCTGGGTGCATTATGTTACCAAATATTAAAAATTTGAAAGCTAAAATTTGCATTGTACTTCCCTTGTTCTCCAGGTGGGCGCCTGATTGCTGAACTTGGAATGTATTCCCTTGTTCTCCAGGTGGGCTCCTGACTGCTGAGCTTGAAATGTATTCCCTTGTTCTCCAAGTGGGCGCCTGATTGCAACAAAATAGACAAAACAAAGAAAATTTTTTTGCCCCAGTTTGGTGGCTGGGCGCATCATGTTGCCAAATATTATTTAAAATTTGGAAGTAAAATTTTGAATTGTACTTCCCTTGTTCTCCAGGTGGGCGCCTGATTGCTGAAACTTGAAATGTATTCCCTTGTTCTCCAGGTGGGCGCCTGATTGCTGAAACTTGAAATGTATTCCCTTGTTCTCCAGGTGGGCACCCGACTTTAAAATATCAAACAAAGAAAATTTCTTGCCCCTATTTCAATCAAAGAAAGATTTTGTTAATATAAAGTGGTGGTTAGTTGTTGACATTCTTGTTGGGTACGTCCCTGCTGCTGGGCTCTACTCCGACTTGCTTCCCTGGACTTGGCTTGAACCACCTCGGCTTCCTGACCGACTTTCAACCCCCAGACTTTGATGACCCAAGTGTTCTATCCTGTATTGTTGTTTTTGTGTTTCTGATCCCTCTATCTGAAACTTTGCTTCTCCCACAAGACTATCCAATCAATCCACCGATAAAACTTTCGATGGTTCTTTATGTCTTACTTTGCCTTTTGACATCTTTGATATATTCTAGTCCTGTTGTGCTGTGCAACTGGGAAACTGGTAGTTAGCCTTGACATTCCTTTTGTTTCGAACAGAAATGACACTGAAACATCTTAAAGACAGACCTCAAAAGAATGAAATGCAATGACCTCAAGGGTTAAGGATAGAGAGAATCCGAAAACAGATGAATTGTAATGAAGAAGGAAGAGAACAAGACTTATCTGAGTGGAACAATTGGCACCATTGATCATGCCATGCATTTTGGATTAACCGGCCCAGTCTGTCCAACCAATCAACTTTCAATTGCCACATTTGCTGTTCCGGACTTTCATAACCTGATTTTTCACCCAAATCCAAACCCAAACCTTGCTCCTCTTGCAATGTCTTGAGTAGCTT
Source organism: Nicotiana glauca (assembly GCA_026770625.1). NCBI lineage: Eukaryota > Viridiplantae > Streptophyta > Magnoliopsida > Solanales > Solanaceae > Nicotiana > Nicotiana glauca. The sequence continues at coordinate 5,312 of MU703087.1, forward strand.
TTCTACCGCTGACTTGTCTCATTTGCCCATCTGAAAACTCACCTTCGCCTTACGGTGCCCGTGAGGGTTTTCACCAATAAGACTCTCTCATTTTTTATTTCTCTCAACTCACTTCGCCTTACGGTGCCCGTGAGGGTTTTCACCAATAAGACTCTTTCATTTTTTATTTCTCTCAACTCCCGTCGCCTTACGGTTCCCATGAGGGTTTTCACCAATAAGACTCTCTCATTTTTATTATTTTTCTTCTTGTACCGGAGTGTTGTCCCTAACATGAACCACTTTTACTTGCTCGTATTGGCACTTCTTGAAGACTGATCGGAAGGTCTTTTTTTGGACCGTAATGCAGGCTTTTGGATAGGGTTAGAAAGAAGGGTATCAAAGGCTCAAAATAATTCAATATGGGTTCAAAGTTATAACTTTCGAAATCAGATTTCTCACAACAACCACAACTTCTGCCCCAGTTTCTTTCTTGGGGGACTTTTGGATTTTTGTTTTGGTGTGACTGAACCTCAGAGAGGCTGCCTACGTACCAGTTCGGTATCAAGTCAAACGTAGTTCATGTCATAAAATTACTTCGTTGATGCGATCTTTCCTTTCTTCCACATTTCTTTTCTTTCTGTTCATTTCTTTTCTTTTCTCTTTTCTTTTTCCTTTCTTTTCTTTTTTGTTCTTCTTTTTTCTTTCTTTTCTTTTCTCTTCTTCTTTTTTCTTTTCTTTTTTTTAATTTTTCTTTTTCTTTTCTCTCCTTTTATATTTCACTATTTTTCTCTTGTTTCTCCGCTTACTTTCCCTTGATCGGGCTCACAAGTTTTATTATTCATTCCGAAAGAGGGGTTCGAAAGAAAATAAATAAGGCTCAAAAGTGTAATAAAGGATAAAGTGTTTGGATAGCAGAACAAAATGCCTTAGTCATTTCAATCTCAAAAATATGCCAAATACAATCAAGTACAAACTAGACAAAGAAATCATACATAGTATTGCTTGACTGCATCAGAGTTGATAGTCATTTATACACATTTCCCTTCCACATCTGTCAGATATAATACGCCATTGGACAACACCCTGGTTACGACAAATGGCTCCTGCCAGTTCAGGGCGAACTTTCCTTTTGCCTCAGCCCAATGAGGTAATATGCGTCTATACACCAATTGCCCTACTTCGAATTTTCGCAGACGCACCTTCTTGTTATATGCTCTTGCCGTTCTCTGTTGGTACAACTGTCCATGACATACTGCTGCCAATATCTTTTTGTCAATCAAACTTAGTTGTTCCAAGCGGGCTTTGACCCATTCAACATCATCAATTTCCGCCTCGGCGATAATCCGAAGGGATGGTATTTTAATTGTTGCAGGTATTACTGCCTCGGTGCCATACACCAGTGAATAAGGAGTCGCCCCTACTGAAGTGCGAATAGTAGTGCGGTAGCCTAACAGGGTGAAAGGTAACTTCTCATGCCATTGCCTGGACCCTTCCACCATTTTTCGAAGTAATTTTTTGATGTTATTGTTAGCTGCTTTGACTATTCCATTCGCCTTAGGAACATATGGGGTGGAGTTTGCGGTGCGTGATCTTAAATTGATGACATGTCTCCGCCATCAGATGACTGTTGAGGTTGGCACCATTGTCTGTGATGATTACCTTTGGGATCCCAAACCGACAGATGATATTTGCATGTACAAAATCGACCACTGCTTTCTTGGTCACAAACTTGAAAGTTTTCTCCACAACCCACTTAGTGAAATAATCAATGGCTACGAGAATAAAACTGTGCCCATTTGACGTCGATGGCTCGATCGGCCCAATGACATCCATTCCCCAAGCAACGAAAGGCCATGGTGCCGACATTGTATGCAATTCAGATGGTGGAGAACGAATCAAATCTTCGTGTACCTGACATTGATGACACTTGCGCACGAAACTGATACAATCCCATTCCATAGTAAGCCAATAATAACCTCCTCGTAGAATCTTCTTGGCCAATACATATCCACTCATATGGGGTCCATAAACTCCCACATGTACTCGATCATGATGACTGTAGCCTGTTTAGCATCTATGCATCTTAATAAACCCAAATCCGGAGTTCTTTTGTTCAACACTCGTCCACTGAAGAAAAATCCACTTGCCAAGCATCGAATCACTCTTTTTTTATCCCCTGTGGCCTGTGCTGGATATACTCCCATCCTGAAGTATTCTTTAATGTCATGGAACCACGGCTCACCATCGAGTTCTTCTTCTACCATATTACAATAGGCATGCTGATCTCAGACCTGAATCTACAAAGGGTCCACATAAGCCTTATCTGGATGATACAATATTGACGCCAAAGTAGCCAAAGCGTCGGCAACTTCATTATGAATCCTTGGGATGTGCTTGAAATCTATTGATTGAAACTGTTGACAAAGTTCATGCAAACACTGCCGGTACAGTATGAGCTTCAAGTCTCGTGTCTCTCATTCCCCCTGAATCTGGTGCACCAGAAGATCCAAGTCACCCATGACCAAGATTTCCTGGACACCCATGTCTATAGACAACCTCAAACCCAAGATACACGCCTCATATTCAGCCATGTTATTTGTGCAATAGAAATGAAGTTGAGCCGTAACAAGGTAGTGTTCCCTGTCTCAAAAATAAGCACTGCTCCTATCCCGACGCCTTTGGTGTTGCCAGCCCCATCAAAGAACAGTTTCCATCCTGGCTTCTTGACTTGTTCTAATTCCTCAACATGCATTATCTCTTCATCAGGGAAGTATGTCTTTAAAGGTTCATATTTATTATCAACTGGATTCTCGGCTAGATGATCAGCCACCGCTTGTGCTTTCATTGCAGTCCGTGTCACATAGACAATATCAAAGTTTGTAAGCAAAATTTGCCACTTCGCGAGCCTTCCGGTGGGCATGGGCTTTTGAAAAATATACTTTTATGGGTCCAACCTATAGATGAGATAGGTGGTATATGATTACAAGTAATGTTTCAATTTCTGTGCTACCCAGGTTAAGGCACAACACATCCTCTCAAGCTGAGTGTACTTCACCTCATAAGATGTGAACTTCTTGCTGAGGTAGTAAATCGCTTGCTCTTTCTTTCCTGTGATGTCATGCTGCCCCAATACACAGCCAAAAGAGTTATCCAAAACTGTCAGATAAAGGATCAAGGGCCTTCCTGGCTCCGGTGGGACCAACACAGGTGGACTGGCCAAATACTCCTTAATCTTGTCAAATGCTGCTTGACATTCATCCGCCCATCTTATCGCAACATCCTTCTTTAGCAGCTTAAAGATGGGCTCGCAGGTCGTTGTGAGCTGGGCAATGAACCTGCTGATATAATTTAACCTGCCAAGCAAACTCATCACCTCCTTTTTGTTCTTAGGCGGCGGTAGCTCTTGAATGGCTTTGATCTTGTATGGGTCTAGCTCAATAACGCATCGACTTACCAAGAACCCCAACTGTTTCCCAGATGGTACACCAAATGCACACTTTGCTGGATTAAGCTTGAGGTTGTACCTGCGTAGTCTCTGAAAAAACTTCCTTAGGTCCTTGACATGGTCACACTGCTTCCTCGACTTTATGATCACGTCGTCTACATAGACTTCAATTTCCCAATGTATCATGTCATGGAACATGGTGGTCATCGCCCTCATGTATGTTGCCCCGGCATTCTTCAACCCTAATGGCATGACCCTATAACAATACGTTCCCCAAGGCGTGATGAATGCCATTTTTTCCGCATCCTCTTCATCCATCAAAATCTAGTGATAGCCCGCATAACAATCCACGAAGGAAACAATCTCATGTTTGGCACAATTATCAATCAATATGTGGATGTTTGGCAGCGGGAAGTTGTCTTTTGGAATCGCCTTATTGAGATCGCGGTAATCAACGCACACTCTGGTCTTTCCATCCTTCTTTGGCACAGTCACAACATTAGCTAACCAGGTGGGATACCGCATGACCCGGATAACCTTGGCCTCAAACTGCTTGGTGACCTCTTCTTTGATTTTCACATTAATATCTATTTTAAATTTCCTCAGCTTCTGCTTGACAGGAGGGCAAGCTGGGTCGGTGGGCAATTTGTGGACCACCAAATCGGTGCTTAAACCAGGCATATCATCATATGACCACGCAAAAACATCTTTGTACTCAAAAAATGCTTTAATTATCTCTTCTATAAGCGGAGATTCCAAATGGACACTTATTTTTATTTCCCGTACATTCTCTTGATCCCCTAAATTGATTGCCTCTGTGTCATTCAGATTAGGTTTGGTTTTTTTCAAATTGGCTTAATTCTTTAGTAATTTCTTCAAAGGCTTATTCATCATCATATTCTACCTCGTCATCACACTCAATTTCTTGTATTATTATTTCGGAGTTAGATTGGTAATCAAGACTAGGCCAAAGACTCCTCATGCATGACACATCAGTGAAACCAGCATAAAAGGGACTGTACAAGAAAGAAAAGGAAGACAAAAATAAAGGCTATCGGGAATGAAAAAGGAAGGAGATTGCATTTCATTAAAATTTAAGATAAAAAGGTTTAACTCGTCCAAACGGATGGAACATAGCATCTGAATTACAACCTTGGAAATAACCCAGATTAAACTGAAAGGAAAATCAAAACTAACTACCAAGACTCCCTCCGGGTAGGAAGAGGAGTAGCTTCCCAATTATTAAGCTTTGAATGGGGCCCCATGAACTGCACATCTGCCCTGCTTGGACCATATCCTGCCTCCAACACATTCACCTCGTCAAACAGCTTCTCAAACCTCTCAATCAGCTTCTTATCGGGTTCCACCACCACAGAATTAGGCATTGTCGTTGCTGGGTGCTTCTTAGTACCAGGCCTGACAAAGGAACGGGAAAGGCTGGGGATGGGTTTTCGAAGGGTCCATGCTCTCTTTTTCATCTTTTTAGCTCATCTTATGTCAGCAGCAGTGGGCTTGAAGCCTAAACCAAAAGTATCCAGGTTTCCAGGAAGAGATACCGGTTGTGTGATGCCTTGCAAAGAAGCACCCAAGCCTTTTCTAGGTAAGAATCCATTCTTTATCATTTCCGAGGCCACCATGACAGATGCAGCAGCTACCCTGGGCACACGAATACACTCTCCTTCCGGGATCTTTTCAACTGATACTGTGTCTAAGACTTGGTAAACCCATGGACCTTTGTCATCCTCAGCTTCTACAAAAGGCATAATGGTATTACACGAACTATCTTCCCCATGCACCACAACTTCCTGTCGGTCCCAATCGAATTTGACCATCTGATGTAAGGTAGACGGCACTGCTTTTTCAGCATGAATCCAAGGTTGGCCTAACAAGAGATTGTAAGAAATAGCCACGTCGAGCACCTGGAACTCCATAGTAAATACAACATGTCTTATCGTCAGTTCCAACACTCTATCCCCAACCATGTCCTTTCCTCCTCCATCAAATCCTCGTACGCATATGCTATTCTTGTAGATTCTCTCACCGTCCACCTTTAACTTGTCTAGGGTGGAAAGAGGGCAAATGTTTGCGCTGGATCCATTATCAATCAGCACCCGGGTGACCACAGAGTCTTCACATTTCACCGTGAGGTAGAGTGCTCTATTATGCTCAGTTCCCTCCAAAGGCAGCTCATCATTAGAAAATGTAACCCTGTTGACCTCGAAAATCTTGTTTGCTATTTTCTCCAGATGATTCACAGAGATCTTATCAGGAACATGGGCTTCATTCAGAATCTTCATCAACGCCCAGCGGTGCTCATCCGAATGGATCAATAAAGATAGCAATGAGATCTGTGTTGAGGTCTTTCTCAACTATTCTACAATGGAGTAATCTTGCGCCTTCATCTTCTTCAATAATTCTTCTGCCTCTTCTTCAGTTACTGTCCTTTTTACTAGTGCTGGATTATCTTTGGTTGCTTTAGCTTTTCTCAATTCTTCAGGGGCAAAGCATCTTCCTGAACGAGTCATCCCATAGGTTTCACAAACTTCTTCTTTAACTTCCTTCCCCTTATATGTCACAGTCACTCGGTCATAATTCCATGGGATGGCCTTTTCACTGATTACTGATAACTGAGTCACTGGCTTAATGATAACCAGCTCTGTGCGAGCCCCTTTTACGATCACAACGGGCTTGACAGCTGCCCCCGACACCACCACTTTAGCTGGTTCTTGTGTTACTGCAACATTGCTCAAAGGCCCCTTTTTTACCACCACCACTGGTTTGCTAACTATCTCCTCTACCTTGATTAATGCCCTCCCACTGGTTGGTTTCTCATTTGATCTGTCCTCACTGGCCCTGATAATCATTACGATTTGTGAAGGCTTCTTATACTTTCACTTTTGCACCAACTCAATCATATAGGTCTCGTGATGGGTTGGCGATGGATTCTGAGTGATGTTAGGTGTCTCTGGGGCCTGCACTTCAATTCGGCGGGTATCAATGAGCTCCTGGATGGCCGTTTTCAAATGCCGGCATTTTTTTGTGTCATGTCCCGGAGCACCCGTGCAATACTCGCGACTACCGAGTGGTCCGGATTCCTTGGGGGAGGATTTGGCATTTTGGGTTCAATCGGACTCAACATGCCCAACTGTCTCAATCTGTGGTATAAGCTGGTGTAAGATTCTCCCAATAGAGTGAAGGTCTTTTTCTTCTGCAGCCTATCATTCTTGGAAATAGGGTTAGGTCGAAAATCGGTTCCAGTGGGGTTTCTGTAGGCTCTCGGTTGTGGGTATGTGCTTTGAGTTAGGTAAGTAGTTTGTGGGGTAGGTGCGCGCCATTGTGCATGGGTAGGAGGTTGGGGGTATGTTTGGGCATGGTGGACAGAGAAATGGGGGACATGAGGTGGATAGTAGTGTTGCGGTAGGCCATTAAGGGGTATGTGGGTAGGTTTGGGGATGAGGTCGAGGTTGGTGATAATATGGTGATGGATCCCTGGACCAAGATCTCGATTCCACTACTGCAACGTCTTCTTTTTTTTCTTTCCCAATACCCCTCCAGTGTCGCTCTGGATAGCCTGGGTAGTTGCCTTGATTGCCGAGTAGCTCATAATTTTGGTGGACTTGAGACCCTCTTCCACCATACTTCCCATTTCACTACCTCGTTGAATGTTTTTCCCACAACTGACACCAGGTGACCATAGTAAGTAGGCTCCAAAGCCTGCAGGAAGTAATCAACCATCTCGCTTTCCTTCATTGGAGGATCGACTCTTGCCACCTGTTCTCTCCTCCGAAAACCGTACTCTCTGAAGCTTTCCCCGGGATTCTTCTCAATTTTGGTCAGTGACAGACGGTCCAGGACAATTTCGAGATTATATTGAAAGTGGCCTGTAAAAGCTCGGGCCAAATCATCCCAAGTGCACCACCAGACATGATCCTGTCGTGTATACCATTCCAGGCCGCCCCACTTAAACTTTGACTGAAGTACGCCATCAATAACTCGTCCCTTCCCCCAGCTCCTCTCATTTTACTGCAAAATCCCCTCAGATGGGCTACCAGATCACCATGTCCGTCATACAGATCAAACTTGTGTAACTTGAATCCCGCAGGTAACTGGACGTCGGGAAACAAGCACAAGTCCTTGTAGGGCACACTCACCTGTCCTCTGAGACCCTGCATATTTTTGAATGACTGCTCTAAGCTCTTAACCTTTCGTATCATCTCCTTATGCTCAAGGTTTTTGGGAGGCTTCTCTTATTCAGCTGAGAGATCAAAACGGGGAGCGTCAGAGTATGGTTATGGTGGTTTGAAGGTGGGTTTAGGTGGGCAATAGTGGTTTTCATGGGTTTGGAACAGGGGTTCACTAGAGGATCTATGTAATACGGGAGGAGCCACAAACACAGGAGTTGTTGGTGGTGGAGGGCATGGGATTTGTTTGGGTGGTGGAGGTAGTGGTGTTTGGGAAGTAGTTGCATAGTATTGTTAGTAGGTAGGGTAGGCTGGAGAGGAATTCACTATGGGAGGATCTTGTGGCTGAGCTAATCGTGGGATGTAGGCAGGGTTAGCAGGATAGGCTGGTAGTGGGTGTCCCTTCGACCAGGCCTGGTACATCTCGGCCATTTTCTGCTTCAATTTATACATCTCCTCTTTCATTTCATTAACATCCACTACTTCTTCTTCCCTAGACAGGTCGACAATGCTTGCTTCTAGCTCTTGGTTGCCCATGTTTGACTTATCCTTAGAGCGGGTGTTGTATGAATGAGTTGCCAGAATGCCAGTCAACTTAACCACTTGCCTGGACTCATCATCAACAACAACTTTGTTAGCGGTTAGAGCATTAACAAATAGATAACCGCACATTTGGGGAATGAATGCACTTAAGCAGTTAACAGTTTCTATTATGCATTTGTTCGACTGCTTGCATCATCCCGGCTTTCTTTTCCTTTATTTGTTAGGCCTATTCTTTGCTTTAACCTCTTGATCTTTCCTCTTGTTTTCCATTGTTTGTTTCTTGCCTTTCCTCTTTTTTTTGGGAACTTTTTTTTTTCACAAGTTACTAGGTTATTCGTTTTTTGGGAAAGGATACTACAAAACAGACTCGAAGTAACAAAAATATGGACTCGATGATTAAAAACTAGATCAGGAGTACATCAAAGCTTCACATCCTGGGGCCCGCGGGGCATCACTCAGCATCGCCCGGGCCTGCGAAAGACTGAGAAGGTTTCAATGTCAACTGCGGTCATCTTGGACAAGGAGTCTTAAGGAAGAGTGTGACTATTTAAAGAAAACTGACTTATTTTGACTTAAAAAGAAAAGTGGCTATTTTTTAGAAAGTTATTTAAGAAAACAAAGACTCGGTTTCGCAAATACGATCTTTCAGCACTTTCGAAAGGGAGATTTTAAGATTGTGCTCGCGAACCATTTAAAATGACTCAAGGTGGCTGTTCTTGCAAAACAGCTTTCCGGCGCCTTTTTGGGGACATTCGGCTTATTTTTAACAAGAATGGCGTCACCCGAACTTATTTTGACAAAAATTTAAATTTTGGCGTTAGGCTATTTTTGAAAAGGGGTGGTTGGACCCGATAAGGGTTGCCTACGTATCTCACACCCGGTGAGAATCAAACTAGCATAGTTCAGGCAGACTCGCCAAAATCAAAGCTACTTTGAACAATTTTCTTTCTATTTTTCAAATATTTTCCTTTTCTTTTCTTTTTCATTTTTCAAAAATCTGGCAGCATTTCGGTGCAATTTGGGTATTGGTTTTTTTTCCAGACAAATGGTTACCCTCACTTAACACTGCTATTTTTACTCATAATATACAAGACGGTCAACATGCAAAGCCGAGCAAATAAATGCACAAGTAGCACGTAAGATGCATTAGGATGGTCATTTCAATACAGGTCACCAGTCCTAGATGGACCCAACCCCTGTGTTGAGTCCTCTAAGTCAAATGCATATGATGCAAACAAGCGTCCTACTAGGGATTCGGCATGAGTTTATTGTTCTTCTAGGTTTAGACCCTAGGTTTATTGGTCTAGACCTGGCTTACCCGAGCGGACAACTTGGGCCGAGGGGGAGGCAGCGTACCGGGGATACAGAAGCTCCGCCGGCTTAGCAACTTATCCAAACATCATTCTAAATTGGGAAAGACTCTAAATAGAAGAGAAGCTACATAAAGTGCACCCTTCTCCATGATGTAGAAGACTCAGAGAGAGGAAAGGATTCACGACAGTTTATTTACAATTCAACAAATATCCAAGCGGTAAAACATTTAGCATATATAGCATGGAACATGTAGAAAAATCAGATAAAGCCAAATATAACAATTTAACTGAGCTGGAATTCTTGAACCCCGAACAAAAAGTTCTGGGTTCTTCTCCCCAGCAGAGTCGCCAGAGCTGTCACACCTCCTTTTTCTACTATACCCTGTGAAGTGTATAATAAAAGGAGTTTTTTTTCAATTAAAGGACAATCGAAATGGGATTCGTTTATTAAGAGATTCAGAGTCGACACTTGGGAGATTTATGGTGTCCCAAGTCACCAGTTTGAATCCCGAATCGAGGAAAGGGTTTGACTCTGTATTATAGTCACGAACCACAAATTCGAGTAAGGAATTCTGTTAACCCGGGAGAAGGGGTTAGGCACTCCCGAGTTCCGTGGTTCTAGCACGGTCGTTCAACTGATATATTTGGCTAAAATCTGCTTTTTATACATGTTAAAACCTACGGTGCTATTTTAGAATTATTTACAGCATTTAGTTAATTTTTAAGAAAGTGAACGTCGTTTAAGAACGTGTTTTCGGATCAAGTCACATGAAATGCACCCGGATCCTCGACACATTCTTATTCAACATTTTGGGATTTGGATTTGGGTGCATGTCACGACCCAAACCCCGCTTCGGTTGTGATGGCACCTCTCATGAAGACAAGGCCAGCCAACCATTCTTAAACAGCCTTTTCAATAATAATTAAACATAAATAAGCAGTCCAAATATGATATATTATTAATAATTAGCGGAAGCAAAAACCCAAACGCAGCCCAAATCGGGATGTCACAAGTCACGAGCATCTAAAGGAGACTGAACATGACTACCGGCCAAAAATAATATACAAAGTAAAATTCTGGAATCAAAGGACAAGGTCCGGTGCCTCGAACACCGGCGGTCACCTTGCTCAGCTACAATAGTATACCTTCAATCAGCTAATAACCTGCTACCGGGTGAACAATACATGCAACTGCACGCGAGGTGCAGGGAATAAAGTGAATACTCCAACTCAGTGAGTAATAAAAGTAAATAATAGCTGAAAGCAAGAAATCATGTAAGGCACTCCATCATGCTATATATAACAGTACAACCCTTTTGAGAAAAACAGTAAAACCGTGAAACCCTTTGGAAAACATTTGGGCTCAGTTTTAAACCTCTTTTGAAAATGATCTTTTCAACGGTTACCAAACAATGCTTTCAAAACAATTTGTGACACTATGCACAGAAATCCGCCCTTCGGGCAATATCCTTGTCCCTGGTCAGCCACTCGAGCCCCAACACTCAATGATCATATAGTACCAGCACAGCAGATGAATATCTCAAGAAAACATAACAAACAACGATTAATGAACAAATGCGTGAATGCAATGCAATGCATATGATGGTACGTTCCAGTACCCACTGCGGCGCGCAGCCCAAGCCACCCATATTTATTTAACGTCGACGGCTCTCACTAGGGGTGTGTACAGAATCCGGAGGGGCCCTTACAGCCCAAGCACAATAACAAGCCATCCCGTGGCATCAAATCTAGGCCCTCAGCCTCATATCAATATCAATGTAACCAACCAGGCTCTCGGCCTCAATATCAATGTAACACCGCTGTGGCGCGCAGCCCGAGCCACCCATAATCAGTATAATACTGCTACGGTGCATAGCCCGAGCCACCCATAATGTTTCAAGTCACATCACACAGTGTTATTGTTACCACTGTTTCAAGTAACTGCTGCGGCGTGCAGCCCGAGCCACCCATAATCTGTCTAGAAAATATCATAAGCCCTTGGGCATTTATAAAATAGTAGTTCTCAGCCCGAAATAACATTTAATATATTATTTGAGTTTACAAAATAGTATTTAAAATCTTGGACTGAAACCAAATGATATGCAAGATATACAAAAACAGAAATCTCAATCCCCGAAGGATTCACATAATTGGCACAAAGCCCAAACATGGCAATCAGCCCAAACAACAGTGATAACAAATAAATTCCAATCAAATACGCGTTAAATTAATCAATCGGGATGGACCAAGTCACAATCCCCAATTGTGTTCTACCCCACGCTCATATCCGGCGTGCAAGTCACCTCAATACAGCACTATGATGTGCAAATCCAGGATTTCAAACCCTCAGGATATCATTTACAAGTATTACTCACCTCGAACCGGTGAAATTTCTAGCTCGCGATGCCTCTTCCCTCCAAATCGGCCTCCACACGCGTCGAATCTAGCCAAAATAAGAGCGAATGCATTACAATATGCCAATGGAACAATACCCAATCGAAAACAAATCGAGAAATTGCAAAAATCTCGAAACTAGCAAAACCCGAGCCCAGGGCCCATTTCTCAAAAAATTACAAAACTTACATTATCAGATTCCTCGTCTCGCTACGAGTTCATACATATCAAGAACTCCCAAATCCGAGCTCAAATGACCTATCAAATCCCAATTTGAAATATCAAAAACTCAAGCCCTAGCTTTACCCTTTTTTGGTGAATTTCAACCAATTTTCATGTTAAATCTATCATAATCTCGTGTATTTAGGCCAAGGAACTTACCTCCAATCAATTATCCTTTAATCCCTCTTCAATTTGCCCCAAAGAGCTCTCAAAATACTCAATAATGGAGGAAAAATGACTAAAACCTACGGATGAAATGAAATTATAACATTCTGCCCAGCATTCCAAATCCTTCTTCGCGTTCGCGTTCGCGTTCATTACACCGCGTTCGCGTTCGCGTTCGCGTTCGCGTTCATTACACCGCGTTCGCGAAGGCCAATTTCCCAGGCCCTTCATGTTCGCATGGCTTGCTCCACCTTCGTGTAGACCAACTGTTCCCAGCCCCAATTTCCTTCTATGCGTTTGCAGTTACTCTTCCGCGTTCGCGTAGCTTCCTGGACCCACTCCTACGCGTTCGTGACTTGCCCATAGCATTCGCGAAAGCCAAAGTCACAGCCTCCCATTTTCCCTCTTCGCGTTCGCGAGACTCCCCTCGCGTTCACGAAGGAGGAGACCAGATACCAGCAACCAGCAGTTCAAAATTTCCAAAAAATGACCCGTTGGGAATCCGAAACACACCCGAGGCCCCCGGGACCTCAACCAAAAGCACCAACATGACTTAAAACATTATCCAAACTTGTTCCTATCATCAAAACACGTATAAAAACACTAAAATCATCAAATTTCACCAAATCAAAGCCTAAGTTTATCAAATTCTTCCGAAACTCACATTCGATCAAAAACCCGACCAAACGGTGTCCGAATGACTTGAAAATTTGCACACAAATCCAAAATCACCCAATGAAGCTACAACAACTCTCGGAATTCCATTCCGACCCTCGGATCAAAATCTCACCTATCAACCG
>MU703087.1:19440-37228 GCA_026770625.1 Nicotiana glauca
CAAACGAAAGAGTTGTACCCCAAGCTCAACAGTACCATTATAACACAAAGCTGAGACCCCGTCTCGCATCATAGAAATAGAGTACATGAGTCCTCCTCGAAAGGTCATAACTTCACGTGGCGTCGCCATAATGCGCAATCCTATGCAAACACTATTACACATGAAGCACCCTAAGTCGCTACACTCGAAATTGACAACCAAGCACGATGGATATCTGGAACCCACAAATCATTATACCCATGGTGAAGCAAGTAATATACACCATATGATCCTGAAAGGACACAACTGGTGCACCATTCACCGAGCAACCCCCAATACAGACTTTCCTTAGAAACCAGGAAGCAAGGCACACACAATAGCATTTGGAAAACTATTCTCGACATCACACTATTGCGGCGTGCAACCCGATCCAGATAACATACTTGTGGCGGCGTGCCACCCGACCCACACAAATATCTCACATAGGGAGATGCACATCGAGCCAAAGTTGCTCATTATAATAAAATACCGAGTATCGGTCGTAAGCATACTGAGTGCATAATGATATATACATATAGCGTTGTAAGCTACAAAACTTAAACAAAATGAATCTCAATAGTACCGCACTATATGTGCCCACTGTCCGAAAACCATAACGCCTCACAGCATAGAAAAAACCACTCAGAGATCTCTCCAGATCACTAGCAGGTTCAATAACGATCGAATCAACCTATCCTTCATCAGTACAATTCGGGGCCAACCAAGCCAACCCAATCTAAACATGTATCCAATTAGCTTACCAACAACTTATTACCAAGAAGCCTGAAGTTGCTCCTTCCATTACTATAACTCATGCCGGAGCCGTACGATACGGTGCCTGACACCAAATCAATACCGAAATCCACAACCTCGCCCAGTGACATGCCCGGCCACAAGGAACGTGTCCAAAATGTCCCTCAATATCGGAACTAAATCAATGGTAGAAACCTCTAAACTGACATCCGCCACAAAGGCCCAATTAAGGAAAGCAATCCTCCCCAGCCATCCGCTGGTCTTTAGAATACAGACCACTCTGCTAGAACATAATCTGATGTACCTCGCCACGCAACCTGTGGCATTTTCTGACATAACCCATAGCACAGTAGTCTAGAATAACCCAACACTGAGACAACCAGTCTACACCCTAATACCGTATCCATAATTTAATATACTAAGCAAAGAAAGATCCACTCGGGTCTCCAAATCCCAATAGCCGCTAAACGGTACCGATACAGACGATCCACAGCCACCACATAGTCTGTACATGAGAACTCCCAGTCTCCATCTCCATATAGCACACGAATCACTGTACCTGATCCCAAATTCCGCCGTACGAGCACATATTACATCTCAAGTACCCAATCATCCCACGAAAGATATTCAAAAATTCCCTTGCGCCATCAAACCAACTCGGATATCAGCAGTCAATCTAGCAAGAAAGTGCCACAATACTACCGAGGTATCATCGGACTAATCACATTACCCGTCTTCCGAGACATATACCCTCGTCAAATCACTTCCAATTAGAAGTACCATTTCCTTGATTACCAGAGGCTATCCGTTGCCTAAGAATTTTATGAACTTCTTTTCAGAACTGAACTGTAACTCACCTAGCCAACAACCTCCACTGATCCCATTTGGAAGAAAAATCATTACACATTTCATGCTTCGCATACCCATAGAAAATACCTCCATCTCTAATCACGGTAAAACTCATCAAGAACTCTCTCTCCCAATTCCGTTACACAAGCTAAACTGCCAGGACCGAATGCTTCTACCCGAACCAAGCTAAGCAAGCTGTCAGAACTCAAGAGCCTTGCTGCACAATACCAGTAAAAGCTTATTATCTCGGACACATATGAAGAATTAATCATGTCCTTACCATACCGATTCGGTCTACTGTCAAGTTATTCCATCTACCTAATTTCTCTTTTTATTCATCCTCTACTCGATATTTCTCCCTCGCTGTAGCATCACAATACCTCAGCCCAGGTTTACCACATGAGACTCGAACATAGGACCACACTGTCTAAGACCTATAGGCCACCGAATACTCCTCAAATGTTCCCAGAAATACCACATTCCAGAATACTTTACTTTGAAGAACTTCCTGCGNATCTTGAACACAATAAAACCATTCTCGAGAGTCATTCACTTTTACACAACTATAAATTATCTGACTTAACGAACCGAACTACTCGTGCCTTATTAGCACTCGGACACCGCAGAACATGATCTCATACCAATACAAACAACCATCTTCCTTCTCTATACACTGAGTATTCTTTACCATCAACAGCTCAAGACATCCTATTATTTTCACATATCTACGAAGCATCGTATAACCTTTATCAAAATTTTCCTTCACACATGCCATCCTCGGCTCAATTTCTGCAACCAGAACTGATCTGCCCGCATACCTCGAAACGGAACCAACATAGCACATAACCGTGCAGTCAGCTAATCAACAACAACCTCCCCAACTTGGCTCGAAGCCATACATCAGGACACCCTTAACAATTCATAACATTTTTGCTCTAATGATGCCTCAATGAGATTAAACTCAACCATCTACAAGTTTGTGAAAACACAGGTCATCTAGTACTGTAATCCTCCGCAAATCTCGCATTCATCCCCACATCAGCTGAGTCCACTCTCTGAAGCGACCCAAATTTTCAAATTACAACACGTACCTTTCAATTACACGTGAGATCTTATAACAATATACATAAGAGTCATACCCCTTAAGAACACGCCGCAGGAGATAACCCACCTGCTTTGCCTCAATTTAGTATTTCAGCACACCTTCCACCATCATACACATAACACAGTCAATTTAGTCTTCCTAAGTCTAAACTCATACCGCCACACGTATTGCACTTTACTTTCCAACTAGGAGATACGAAAACATTCTTCGCGCGCCCATAACTCGGGTTACACATCGAATTACCATAGGAATCGAACACTTAACAGTTCACCCACTATCCAGCAGACTTCTTCGACACTACCGAGTCACATAGATACGTCTCGCAGCACTAACATACTCATCACATGGATACCAAACCGCCATTCCGACTAATAGCGATAATACCGAACATATAAGTTCAAAATACTTGCTCACACGATCAGCACCTCAGTGCTCAAGCCATAGGCAGGGATCCGGCCTCAAGTCCTCCAAACTGGCCCAACATCAAACTCACGGGATAGCATCTCGCCCCTTGATCGGGGAATCACAAGCCATCAAGGCACATACAATACTAAGCGCTCACGTGCGCATACCGACGTGTGGAAGGAATTTCAAGAGTTATATCTCAAGCTGAATCAAGTACGCACGATAAGAATTCCAAGAAAGTGAAGTTTTCCTAAAGGTTCTGCAGCCTCTCGAGGATAAATATAGATGTCTTTGTACTGATCCACGAGACTCTACTAAACCTGCTCATGACTCGTGAGACCTAGTAACCTAGGCTCTAATACCAACTTGTCACAACCCAAATCCCGCTCCGGTCGTGATGATGCCTCTCGTGAAGACAAGGCCAGCCAAGCATTCTTAAACAACCTTTTCAACAATAATTAAACATAAATAAGCGGTCCAAATATGATATATTATTAATAATTAGCGGAAGCAAGAATCCAAACGCAGCCCAAATCGGGGTGTCACAAGTCACGAGCATCTAAAGGAGACTAAACACGACTATCGGCCAAAAATAATATACAAAGTAAAATTCTGGAATCAAAGGACAAGGCTCGACGCTGGGTACGCTGGCGGTCACCTTCCTCAGCTACAATAGTATACCTTCAATCAGCTAATAACCTGCTACCGGTTGAACAATAACTGCAATTGCATGCGAGGTGCAGGGAGTAAAGTGAGTACTCCAACTCAGTGAGTAATAAAAGTAAATAATAGCTGAAAGCAAGAAATCACGTAAGGCACTCCATCATGCTATATAGAATAGTACAACCCTTTTGAGAAAAATAGTAAAACCGTGAAACCCTTTGGAAAACATCTGGGCTCAGTTTTAAACCTCTTTTGAAAATGATCTTTTCAACGGTTACCAAATAATGCTTTCAAAACAATTTGTGACACTATGCACAGAAATCCGCCCCTCGGGTAATATCCTTGTCCCTGGTCAGCCACTCGGGCCCCAACACTCAATGATCAGATAGTACCAGCACAGCAGATGAATATCTCAAGAAAACATCACAAACAACGATTAATGAACAAATGCGTGAATGCAATGCAATGCATATGATGGTACGTTCCAATACCCACTGCGGCGTGCAGCCCGAGCCACCCATATTTATTTAACATTGACGGTGCTCACTGGGGGTGTGTACAGAATCTGGAGGGGCTCCTACAGCCCAAGCGCAATAACAAGCCATCTCGTGGCATCAAATCTAGATCCTCAGCCTCATATCAATATCAATGTAAGCAACCAGGCTCTCGGCCTTAATATTAATGTAACACCGCTGCGGCGCGTAGCCCGAGCCACCCATAATCAGTATAATACTGCTGCGGCGCACAGCCTGAACCACCCATAATGTTTTAAGTCACATCACACAGTGTCATTGTTACCACTGTTTCAAGTCACTGCTGCGGCGTGCAGCCCGAGCCACCCATAATCAGTCCAGAAAACATCATAAGCCCCTTGGGCATTTATAAAACAGTAGTTCTCAGCCCGAAATAACATTTAAAATATCATTTGAGTTTTCAAAACTTAGAAATACGGCTGAGTTTACAAAACAGTATTTAAAATCTTGGACTCAAACCAAATGATATACAAGATATACAAAAACAGAAATCTCAATCCCCGAAGGATTCACATAGTTGGCACAAAGCCCAAATATGGCAATTAGCCGAAACAACAGTGATAACAAATAAATTCCAGTCAAATACGCGGTAAATTAATCAATCGGGACGGACCAAGTCACAATCCCTGATGGTTCTCTACCCCACGCGCATATCCGGCGTGCAAGTCACCTCAATACAGCACTATGATGTGCAAATCTGGGGTTTCAAACCCTCAGGATATCATTTACAAGTATTACTCACCTTGAACCGGTAAAATCTCTAGCTCGCGATATGCCTTTGCCCTCTAAATCGGCCTCCACGCGCTTCGAATCTAGCCAAAATCATAGCGAATGCATCACAATATGCCAATGGAACAATACCCAATCAAAAACAAATCGAGAAATAGCAAAAATCTCGAAACTAGCAAAACCCGAGCCCCAGGCTCGCTTCTCAAAAAATTACAAAACTTATATTACCGAATACATATCAAGAACTCCCAAATCCGAGCTCAAATGACCTATCAAATCCCAATTTGAAATATCAAAAACTCAAGCCCTAGCTTTACCCCTTTTTGGTGAATTTCAACCAAATTCCATGTTAAATCTATCATAATCTTGTGTATTTAGGCCAAGGAACTTACCTCCAATCAATCATCCTTGAATCCTTATTCAATTTGCCCTAAAGAGCTCTCAAAATACTCAATAATGGAGGAAAAATGACTAAAACCCGCGGATGAAATGAAATTATAACATTCTGTCCAGCATTGCAAATCCTTCTTCGCGTTCGCATTCATTACACTGCGTTCGCGAAGGCCAATTTCCCAGGCCCTTCGCGTTCGCATGGCTTGCTACGCGTTCGTGTAGACCAACTATTCCCAGCCCCAATTTCCTTCTACGCGTTCGCGATTACTCTGCCGCATTCGCGTAGCTTCCTGGACCCACTCCTACGCGTTCGTGACTTGCCCATCGCGTTCGCGAAAGCCAAAGTCACAGCCTCCCATTTTTCCTCTTCGCGTTCGCGAAGGAGGAGACCAGATACGAGCAACCAGCAGTTCAAAATTTCCAAAAAATGAGCCGTTGGGCATCCGAAACACACCCAAGGCCCCCAGGACCTCAACCAAAAGCACAAACATGACTTAAAACATTATCCAAACTTGTTCATATCATTAAAACACGTCTAACAACACTAAAATCATCAAATTTCACCAAATCAAAGCCTAAGTTTATCAAATTCTTCCGAAACTCACATTCGATCAAAAACCCAACCAAACGATGTCCGAATGACCTGAAAATTTGCACACAAATCCAAAATCACCCAACGAAGATACATCAACTCTCAGAATTCCATTCCGACCCTTGGATCAAAATCTCACCTATCAACCGGAATTCGTCAAAATTCCAACTTCGCCAATTCAAGCCTAATTCTACATCGGACCTCCAAATTCAATTCTAATCACACTCCCAAGTCACAAATCACCTCCGGGAGCTAACCAAACTATCGGAATTCACATCTGAGCTCTCTAACTCATAAGTCAGCATCTGGTTGACTTTTCCAACTTAAGCCTTCTTAAAAGAGACTAAGCGTCTTATTTCTTATCAAAACCATTGCAAATCAACCTGATTACACAAGATACGGATAATGAAGCATAAAAAAGCTGAAAATGTGGAAAATGGGGCGGTAATACCTGAGACGACGGGTCGGGTCGTCACAGTGCATGAAATACACACCCGTATTTAAGAAGGTAAAATTATTAAAAGCGCGCCTAAAGTGGCTAACGTGTTATTATCTTTGCGGGAGGCCGTGAAATTCACTAAAAGGCACGCCCCGAATTCTAAATATTTTGATATAAGCATTTGCTGAGGGCCCCGCAATTTATATGTTTTGTTCGACGAGGCTCGCCTCATTTTTTATTTAAAAGCCGTCCTAGAGCAAACTACAATTTTCTATTTAAATTTGTCTCTAAAGAATCCTAGTTACTTAATATTATAAAATTCGGGCTTCAAGTTCAAGTCCGGATTCAAACAAAAGGGATAGAACTCTTAATTTGAACCCCCTACTTAACTCGAGAGCCCAATTTTACAAATTAGTCTTAATGAACTTAAGGGAATTTTAGTCTCCAGCACGTTTGGGCTTCGAAATTGATTCAGCGAAGCTCATGAAGAGCTGTCCGAACGTGGGCCTTACACAAACCATTCTGGGCCTCCAATACGATTTAAAGGCAGGCCGTTAAATTTGGCTCATAAATGAGATTGGGTCTTACAATATTAGTCTTGTGATCATGTCTAGACTTAACCATTTATTCAAATCAACACATGCTAACATTAAATCCAGTTTTAGGTATATTTAGCTCATATGTAAATTAATAACCTCACACATATATTCTGGCAATTTCAACAGTTAATTCACTCGACACATGTTAAGGATTGTATTCATGGATTAAACCTGGTAATAAACAACTGAAAATTACTAATGCTAACAGATATAATCAATTATTATAGGCATATGTACTGCTTCTAGATTCAAATCACACAACTACATTCTAAAACTTCTGATTTCATGTTAACACACTACTTTGGACCTGACACACTGTTTCTGAACCTCTCGCTTTAAATTAACACATAGGAACTGAACCTCAAATTTAATTAGAACTGGATCTAACACTACTAAACTCGATATTTATATGATAATGGAAGGATCTAAAATCAATTTCATGGTCTCATGCAATCCGAAAACAGTCCAATTTTCAATTGCCAGTGAAGATCTATAACCTCAAATCCAGTTTCTAACTCAAAGCATTTTTCAACAAAAGCCGTTACTAGATGAATAATCATTGGTTTAATAGTCCCAAACAGTCCTAAACAATCCAAGTTATACAATCCAAAGTTATGTACAACAAATCAAAATTAAACTACACTAGGCAATTATATCTAGCATCTACTTAACTATTGATACATGATAGTCCAAACAAGCACGATTCAGGGAGCAAATGATCAAGCACTTTTATTTCATTTCTACTTCAGAGCTACATCAATGTAGATTCAAGTGTGTACCTGGAATTGAATGAACAAAGGAAACAAGAGGAAATCAGCAACAATTTTGATTAACCAAGAGCAAACAGCATGTCACAACATCTCGAAATCAGTCTCAAACCCAGGATTAATAGGCAAATGAATTCCAGCAATCCATACAACCAGCAAACACACCAAAATTTGACTCAAACAAACCAAATTCAACTTGAAAATTGAAGTCAAGCCACTTTTGAAGTTTCGGTAATTAAGAATCAAGCTGGGAACGAGAATCAATGCCTAAAACAAAATTAACCTAGAAAACTTGAAAAAGCAGTGCTTTTGGGATTTTCTGCTGTATTTTTTGTGTTTTCTTTTTTTTGGTTTATTTGGAGGAAAATAAGATCTAAGAGAAGTTTTTGAATTTGAAATTCAAATTTGAGCTGATGAAGACTTGTGAGGGTGGGGGGAATTTTCAGAGCTTGAAAAAACTACTTTTGAAGGCAGGGGGTGTGCCTTTTATAGGCAGAAAATAGAATGGAAGTTTCTAGATGGCACTACCCATTTTTCCCCTCTTTTTATTTCAGATTTTGTTCAATAGTCTCTAATTTCAGATTTTGTTCAGCCTACAGCATTATTCTTACTTAGAAATGCTCATACTACCCTTCATTGAATCTAAATTTTACTATCTAAACCCCAGCCCCTTTACCCTAGTTGGAAATGACCATGGTCAATTAAAAGGCTAGAACAGTCAGCTATACCCAACAAATCCTAAAGTTGAATAAAAAACCTATGTTGAACTTGATTTAAATCTAATTATTATGCATTATTAAAAAAAACAGTAAACAATTAATTGAAACAATTCAAAATAAGGTAAAATGCCCTATGGAACAGTAATATTCTAATAAACCTGTGATCAATCAAATTACACTGAACTTATTTCAAACATATATTAAACCTCAACCGATCAAATTGAAACACCTAGGCATACTAGTCAAGAATTAAACTAATTCCAAGAACACTAAAAATATAAAAGCAAATCAGGTTTAACTAAACTAATTAATAAAAGGTGAAAAAAAAACCAAAGATCAAGGATTAAACAGAATATTTCAACAAAAATCAATCAATACCAAAACTAAACTAAAAATCGCAACACAGAATCCTCAAACAAAAATGAACAATATCAGGAAGTACAAACTCACTTATTTTGAACTCCACACGATTGATTTTCGAAATTGATTTCAATTAATGTTACCTGTCTATTTCGTCAAAAATAGGCATATAACATTAACTGGAAATCACTCGACTACTCGAAACTTCCCAAAAAAGGTTGGACCTTGAACCCTAGATCTGAAATTCACGGAGCTTTATTTGGATTTGAAGGGTTTTGGCTTGGGATTTAGGGTGAAAGGGTCAAAGAGACTATAGGGTATGATTTTGGCCGGATTTGGGGAAGGTAGGGTTCTGCCGGAATCTTTGATTCAAGATTCGAAGGAATCGGCTAGGATTTGGGGAAAAGTAACCATGGATTTGGAGAGGGGAGAAGGAGGTGGTTCAGGGGTGTATTTTTTAGCGAGTTTAGGGGGTGGCGGTGCCTAGGGGTGGCTTATTTGAGGGTTTCATTTGGGGTTCGACGAAAAATAATCATGGAATCGTGATGAGAAGAGGGAGACAAAGCTATGGTGAGATTTTAGGGGGTGTTAGGGTTTCTCCGCCACCGTGGGCGATTTCCGGCGGCAGAATCGGGGTGGAGACGGCGAAGGAGGCTGGGTACGTGGAAGACGAGTATTGTCTTTTAGGGTTAATACGATTTTCAGACAATTTTATATAATTACCACGATCAAACACAGGCTGTTGGATTAGCGTGTATAGACGGCTTGGATTTATGGATGCCAAATGGCATCGTTTTATTCCAGGGGGGCTGGACCAGACTGGGTTACGAGTTTGGGCTAAATTGAATGGGTTTTGGGCATTGGGCTCGAAATACGACTAGAAATTGGCCCAAATTGATGGCCTGTTTCTTTTTTTTTTTTCAATTCTATTCTTTTATTGTTTTCTTTCTTTTTTTCTTTTTCTATTTATTTTCATTATTTATATTTTTTTATTTTTATTAAATGCCAATTCAGCAAATAAAAATCCAAATTGACTTCTAGAATTGTATTACTCAATTTCCAACTACACTAATTCCTAATTTAAATGCAAACTAAGACAAATTACAAGTATAAATGCAAAAGAACTTTTTGTTGTTTTCTTCTTTATAAAGTAACTCAATTGATCCTAAAATTTTAAATTAAACCCTAAAATGCAAATGTCAAGTATATATGTTTTTATATTTTTTATTAATTAGAATGTACAAACAAAAATGCAAACAATTAACACAAAATATCACAAAAATCCACAAAAATTGCAAAATAATGAAAGAAAATATTTTGTTTGAGTTTCTGGGAGTAATTCATATAGGACAAAAATCACGTGCTCACAACAGATATGGTGGAGGATATTATAGAAGTCTTTATGGATGATTTCTCCGTGGTAGGAGATTCATTCGAAGACTGTCTTCACAACTTGAGCAGAGTGCTCAAAAGATGTGTGGAGACAAACTTAGTGCTAAACTAGGAGAAGTGCCATTTTATGGTACAAAAAGGGATAGTTCTGGGACATCGAGTGTTTAGAAAAGGAATTGAGTTCGACCATGCTAAGGTTGATGTAATTGAGAAGCTACCACCGCCCACTTCAGTCAAGGAGGTGAGAAGCTTTCTTGGGCATGCCGGGTTCTACCGGCGTTTCGTAAAAGATTTTTTCAAAATTGCTAACCTATTATGCAAACTCCTTGAAAAGGATCGGTCCTTTGTGTTTTCTAATGATTGCAGGTTGGCATTTGAGGAACTGAAGAAGAGGTTGGTAACTGTACCCAACCGAGAGCAACCATTTGAGCTCGTGCGACGCATGCGATTACTCTATAGGATCAGTCTTGGGGTAGCGAAAACATAAGCTGATGCATCCAATTTATTACGCAAGCAGAACGCTAAGCGGTGCGCAGCTCAACTACACTGTGATAGAGAAGGAGATGTTAGTGGTGGTGTTTGCTTTTGACAAGTTTCGATCATATCTGATTGAGTCCAAGGTAATTGTAAACACTGACCATGCAGCTCTTAGGTACTTAATTGAGAAGAAGGAACTAAGCCGCGCCTGATTCGTTGGGTGCTGGTGTTGCAAGAATTCGACCTCAAAATTCGTGACGGTAAGGGCACATAAAATCAAGTCACTGATCATCTATCATGACTTGAAGGAGCTGAAAAATTAGTCGAGGTCGAAGAGATTCTGGAAACCTTTCCAGATGAGTAGCTGCTCGCAGTTACTCTGGAAGATGCGCCATGGTATGCAGATTTTGCAAACTACCTGGCCTGCGGTATAGTTCCATATGACCTTTCATCTATCCAAAAGAAAAATTTCTTTCGTGATTGCTGCATGTATTATTGGGACGAGCCTCATCTATTTATAATATGTGTTAATAATATTATCCGGAAGTGTCCTCGAGATAGAACAATTTTCAATTTTGCAGGCTTGTCATGTATCAGCATAAGGAGGACATTTTGGAGGGGTAAGGATAGCTGCGAAAGTGCTATAGGCCGGATTCTTTTGGCCAACTGTGTTTAGAGATACACGCCACTGGTTCAAGGGCTGCAATGAATGCCAGCGGATGGGAAAACATTTCCCGTCGCCATGAGATGCCAATGAACCCCTTCAAGAGGTAGAGGTGTTTGATGTTTGGGGGATTGACTTTATGGGTCCGTTTGTCAGCTCATTTGGCAATAAATACATCCTTGTTGATGTGGACTACGTGTCTAAATGGGTGGAGGCTACAGCGTTGCCCACTAATGATGTAAGAGTGGTGGTAGGATTTCTGAAAAAGAACATATTCACAAGGTTTGGGACACCAAGAGCGATCATCAGTGACGGGGGCACTCACTTCTGCAATAGAGCCTTCGAGAAACTACTTGCAAAATATGATATACGCCACAAGGTGGCCACCCCTTACCATCCGCAAACCAGTGGGCAGGTTGAAGTCTCCAACAGGGAGATAAAAAGTATATTATCCAAGATGGCGAATGCCACACGAGCTGATTGGGCAATGCAGCTTGATGACGCACTCTGGGCCTATAGAATTGCGTTCAAACACCAATAGGTATGTCACCATACAAGTTGGTATTTGGGAAGACCTGTCATCTTCCTGTAGAGCTAGAACATCGAGCTTGGAAGGTACTAAAGCAATTGAACATGGATCCTGACGCAGCTAGACAAAATCGACTGACAGAGTTGCATGAGCTGGAAGAATTTAGATATCAAGCCTTTGAAAGCATGAGGCTATACAAGGAAAGAGTGAAGAAGATGAATGATAAACACATTGTGGACAGAGACTTCAAACCTGGTGATAAGGTATTACTATATAATTCAAGATTGAGACTGTTTTCGGGTAAGTTAAAGTCCCGATGGTTAGGACCATTTAGAGTGGTACAAATGTTCGCAAGTGGAGATATTGAGATCGAGTCAGAAGATGGGACAAAGAAGTTTTCAGTAAATGGGCAAAGGTTGAAACATTACCTTGGAATAGCTGAAGAAAAAGGGGATACAATGATGATCAATTTGGAAGAACCCCAATACGCAAATGAGGAATGATGATGCAACGACTTGCGTTGTGCCGCGACATTAAATCAGGCGCTGCGTGGGAGGCAACCCACGAATGTGTTGTAAGTGTAGTATGTAACATCATGTTTAGAAGACCAAAAAAAAGAAGAAAAAAAAGGGGGTTGAGCGATTCTTAATTGTGCTCGTGCTGCGTCATGCCGCAATATTAAATCAGGCATTTCATGGGAGGCAACATACGATAGAATAATTTCTAACATATTGTATATATGCAGGATAGTGGGGAGGACTTTGCATCACGAGCCTGGGCACAACAGGGGTAAGGTAAGCATTAAAAGAGGTAAAAATAGTGTCTAAGGGGCAAAACAATGAAAAGAACCCCGAAATTGGCATCCAAAAAAAGGCCCAGACCGCGGTCACGGTGTAACCGCAGTATGACTGCGGTCAGAGATTCCCTCCAATGAAGGCACATTGTGGTCACGGTGTAACCGCGGTAGGACCGCAGTCGGTCGTCCTCTCTGATGATGGTTCATCGCGGTAGGTCGGTACGGGCCCAGGTACATTTGCAGAATTTTTTTTGGATGCCAATATTACCCACGAACAACACGTCAGATGTGAAATCTTACAGGCTCTATTGGTTTGGTGCTTCGTAACCAAGAGGGACTTTGATTTAGCGAAACTCATTGGAGATGAAATGTTCCTCCGGTCACCTCTGATGACTAAGGGGTTTTACTTCCCTCACTTGTGATGAGATTATGTCTGCTGGCTAATGTCCCCGCCAGTCCTACGGATGGAACTTTGGCCACAAGAGCAGCATTCAGAGCTGCGAAGATCACAGTGGGCAGAGATGCACCCACACCCATTGAGATTGACGACGATGATGACGCCTCCGGCACCCATGGCACCACCCAGGAGATCTTATGATGCATCCGAATCCTCTCGGAGACCCCAGACTGGAGAGGGATTCTCTAAATCACACTCCAGCCGACCCAGGTTGCCTTCTTTGGAGGAAGAGGTGGCAGAACTTCGCACCTCGGTGGATGGCCTGCATGTACGTTTGGATGCCATGTCTAGACGGCAGGCCAGGTCTGAGAGCCGGATGATGGCTTGGTTCCGCGCTATAGGGAGGGCTTGTAAAATGGACCTCAACACCGTCTCCGACTCCGAGTAATGACTAGAAAAGTTTTCTTACCCTTCTGCACTTTATTTGTTTTATGACATGGGGACATGCCATATTCTTTTTGTGTAGGGTGGAGACTTGAATTAGTGTTGTGTATTGTTAGTGTATATATGCATTAAGTATGTTGTAGTTAATGTCACTGTCTTGGCCCAACGACAGACACTTGTTGACAGGTTTCTTGAGGGCTAAGGTCGGATAAAAAAATCTAGAAAATGTAGGAGACCATTCCTGATGACGGACCACTTAGACAGTATTCTTGAGGGTAGTCTAATGAAAAAAAAAGCCAAAATTTTTATTTATTTATTTTATTTTCTTTTTAGGTAGTGTAGTAATTCTCCCTTGGTTTTTCTTTTGACCACGGTTCTTTTCCAAAGGCTTTTCTTGAACCGGGTTAAGTAGATTTTTCTTTAATATTTTTAGGGTCCTTAGGACTCTCTTGGGCTAAGATGGATGAGGTCAAGAATGCATCCCGTAGCGTACATACCTGTAAATAACTAAAACGAACTTGAGGGTGCAACGTCTAGGCTCACTTGTAGACTCTTAATCTTATGCCTTAATTTTGCACACCTTGTCTTACTTGAATGCTCACGTGAGTGTGTTGACAAACTCATTCGGAATGAGTTACATTCCAAGTATGTGTGAGGTTTTGCAATAATCAATGCATTGCATTTGATGCCTAGAACTTGCCATGTGTATTTGCAAAGTGAAATAGCAGTGTTGTTCAGTCTTGGAAGTGATATGGGCGTTTTCTTGTTGAGCTAAATATGTATATTTTACCCACCTAATTGTTATGTATCTTAGTTAACCTATTTGAGCCTATAATCCTTTTTCTTTGGCAACCACATTACAAGCCTTACCTATTTGTTTGAATTAACTATTTATTTAAACATTTTCACCTCTCATGAGCACTTGAATTATTATGAACTTTGTAAAAGTAAAGTATGGGGTGGTTGGTTTGGCTTTTGAGTGGAACCAATTAAATAAAGAGAATGGTGCACTGTTTTGAAAAAAAAGGAAGAGCCACTTGAATTGAAAAAAAATATAGTTGGATTGTTTTGAAAAAAAATCCTTGATAAGTAGTGGCTCTTGACGTAAATGTGCTTAAAGAAGAATGGGATAATTTACATTGATGTGAAGGTAGAATTTTGGTTTGACATAAGTAGGGGGTTTAAATATTAAAATGTATGTATTAAAGTGCTTAGGGAGGTGTAGTCACTCTTATATCTAAATGTATCATACCCGTCCGGTAGCCTACATTACAACCAAATAAAGTCCTAATTGGTCCAAAATCGAATGAGCTCGATTAGTGGAGTAGTACACTACGGGTAAGCTTATGGTGCATCTTTTGTGGCATATGAATGTTATTTCTGAGAGTGAGTGAATTCTTTCTATCTACAGTTCTTTGTTGTTTGATTTTATGTGTGCGGAACTTCTCTCAAAAATGTGATGTGAGGGCATTTATTTAACTCAGGAAGAAAAAGCAAGTCTTTACCTATGTTTAGAGTATATAGAGTAAGCACGAGTGTGGCATGGCATTAGAGTCTTCACCTGAGGTGTGGCTGTTGCACTGCTTAGGTTGTTCTTTCATAATGGCGGGTGTGGCATAAACAGGGTAATGCATCAAACGATTAGGCCTAGAAGTGTGGTTCAACTTGCTCGAGGACGAGTAAAGATTTAAGTGTGGGGTGTTAATAATAGGTAAATTAGACTATAATTAGGCCTTACAGAACCACATTTTTGTATAGCTTTTACGGTAAAAAGTGATAAAAAATGCTCTGATTAGTGTTTTTCATGCTTTGCAGGCTATATCCAATAAAAGAAGTATGTGGAGTACTTTTGGGATCAAATACGGAGAAAAGGAGGCCAATTATACAATATCCACAAAATGCACCAAGCGAAGGGACAAAGCCAGAACTGAAGCTGGTCTGCCGTTGTCCGGGCGTAACCGCGGTAAGACCGCGACAGAACACTGCTGCAGATTCTGAAGGTCACTCTATCCACGGTCCTGGCGTAACCGCGATAGGACCGCGGCAGAACGCGTAAACTTCAGGGACCAAAGTACAAAATACGGAATTTTTAAGCCCTAAACCCTATATTAAATGAAGGATGCCGGCCAAGAAAAGGGGAAGGATTTTTTGGAAGTGAAAAACATCAGAGGGAAGGGCAAAAGGCAAGGAGGATCATTGGGCATCAACTTTTAATCTTCTTCTTTGTTCTTTTACCTTTGAATATGAATTCTTTTGTGATTTTTGTTATTGTCATGAGTAGCTAAATGCTTTAATCTAACGTTTTGGTGAAACCTGTTTGGGATGACTTTGTTGTTATATTATTATAGTTTTGAATTGGTTGTTAATCTCTATTTGTTCATCTACGTTTTGATTGTGCTTAATTGAAAGGGCCCTCAATTATCCGTCCCTATTTAGTGTGTATCTGCTTGAGAGAGAGTGCATATTTAGGTGATTGTATGAACAACATCACTCCCGGAGTATAGACGAGAGCCATAACCGAGGGTTTAGAGGTTGGATTAGAGATAACGATACCTCGGATGCAATCTAAGTGAACCGTATTGTGAATCTAGCTAGCGTAGCTTGAGAAAGCGCGTTTAGTAACTTATCATAATTGCTTGAGAAAAATTTATGATAGCTGGAGTGTTCGTGATTGATAGAGACAACTAAGTCTCAGTTATAAAACATATTCAACGAAGGAAATCAACAACTGGGGAACCCATCACCTTAGACCTTATTCCAACTGTTTACACATCAAGCATAGTTAATTTTCAGCTGTTATTTATTTTTAATTTTTTAGTTGTTAGAAATACCATCAATTGGGAATCACAAAGTTTGGGGAAGTTGATTGTGTGAATTTAGTAAGTCTGACAAGAGTATTTGATATGTTAATTCTCCGTGGTTCGACTCTGGGCAATATTACTCAAACTATATTTGCAACGCCCGCGTAATTTTTTGCGTGACTCAGTTGAGCGTGATCAATAACCGATTTCATACCAAAAGTAATCAGAACAGAACATTTCCAATAAGTCCATAGCTTATAACAACTTTGTCCACCTTATCAAAAAAAAAGAAATTGTGAACTTGAGTTCATCACCAAACTGTGCAGCATCAACCCATTTTTATTGGCTTGCAGAATCTTAGCTCCAGGTATATATAGTTCCTTACACTGCTCAATGCCATATTTACGCCAACTCAAAGAACCAGCTGCTTTGTTTTCTTATTCTGCTAATTGCTCCTTATTATAAGCTTAAAAATTAAACCTGCACTGGAAATTCAAGTACATTACCATCGTGTCGACATTTCGTCGATAAGATTGTTAGCATGTATTTCTTCAGAATCACCAAAACTTAAAGCGAATCAGAGCTTAAATGAATCAAATGATGAAGGAAATGCAAAAGTCGCTTCTATTTGAAACACGAAAATTGCCACATAACATAAGTGAAGGAATGGTGAAGCAACTGAACAAGGAGAAGAACAATATTTTGATGCCTCAAATTTCAATAAAACCTGATGGAGGGAAAGGAGTGAGTTGAGTCCCACATTGAAAGTGGAAGAGTATGCCAGAACTTGTTGTTACATATAAAATGGCAGCTGTGAAGAGCAGCAAAGTTTACGCAGCCTTTTACTAAAAAATACCGTGTGCATACGCCTATATTTGGAGGGGTTCTCTTCTTTGAGTTCCCCATACAATTCTAGTTTTAACCTTTAGTGAGATGTTTGATAGGTATACTAGTTGATGAAACAAGTGGAATGATAGGTATACTAGGTATATAATACTCCTTTTGTTTCAATAATGAAAATCACTTATTAAACTAAACTTCTTTCTTCTGGAAACTGGATGTCGTACAATTTGTTTATTATCTACCAGGCGTGCTATATAAATGAAAAGAAACGAAAACAAGCAGAAAGTGGATGGCTCACTCTTATAGCCTGTTTGGCCAAGCTGGAGAAATTAGCTTATTTTGAGAAGTGCTTTTTCCAAAAGTGCTTTTTCCAAAAAAGTACTTTTGGGGAGAAGCAGTTTGTGTTTGGCTAATCAGTCTGAAAAGCACTTTTGAGAAATAATTTGTGTTTGGCCAAACTTTTTAGAAAGTGCTTTTAAGTGTCAAATTACGAATAAGGACATGAATAGATTTACTTAATA
>MU703087.1:39588-58201 GCA_026770625.1 Nicotiana glauca
GTTAGGGGTATTTTAGGTAAGAAGAAAAATCAAAACTGCTTCTGCTTCTGCTTTTGGAAAGAAGCTACTTTTTTCTGCTTCTCTGAAACTGCTTCTGCTTCTTCCCAAAAGCACTTTTTTTTCCTAAATAAGGTTGGCCAAACACCTCAAGTTAGGGAAAAAAGTGTTTTTGGGAAAAAAGTGTTTTTGGGAAAAAAAGCACTTCTTGCCTCCTGAGAAGCTTGGCCAAACAGGCTATTACTGTACTTAGTACTTACCAAACAGGGGAAAATAAATTCAAAATGTCCCTCATCGGCTGAAACAAAGAAAAGTGAGGATCAGGACGGGTATAAAATCATTGCAAGTAGCAGCAATAAAACATACTTACCTGGACGGGGTCGATGGGCAATCAATAAGACCCATGGCCTAGGTTGGTGACCTTTGTTGCACTTTGGAAGGGTGCCAGCCTAAGATCGGCCCAAGTGGTCGAGCCTGCGTCATAATTTGTGTTAGCGGGGGCCTGCGTTCGCGCGGCCCCCCTACCCATTTCTTCAACTAATTTTTTTTCTCAGGCTAGTGCTTCTGTTTTTTTGCATGCCCCAGAGTCCGGCGATCAACTTTTTTGCATTGGGCACTGCTTAGAGTGTCAGCGAGCTATTTAGTTCCAAAACATTCTTAGATGAGCGAAAGGAAGAGGTGAATTCCACTCGAAATAGAGGGTAGGGCCGCACCATTGGTATTTAAATAAGCGTCACCGAGGGAGCTGTAATTACGTTCTAATTTTCTGAACAAAAATAAGCAAATGCATTACCTCAATTAATTTATTATTTTACTCGTTCTAGAAAGTAATAGTTTATTTACTCTTTGATTCCAACTTCAGTAAGATAAAAAAAATTGAAAATATAAACTATTTACTACTGTTAAAAGGACATAGTGTTGATTATTGTACATTTCAAAAGTAAGACTACTACTCTTTTCCCTGAATAAGAGAGTATGAAGTTATTTGAGGTGACGTCTAATTTCAAAAATTTTGTATATTTCAGGATAATATTGGTAGATGCTTCGCGTAGTATAGGAAATTAACCATTGGGTTGTCCTTGTGAGAATCTCATGTTTTCTGACCAAATACTATAAAATCTGCTCTAGGTCTTGTTTTAGCAGAGTGCAGTTCTTCAAGAATTTTGTATCAATAGGGGACATCGCGTCAAATAAATGGTTTAGTTGACTGTTGGACTATGAAAACCAGCATTGATTTGAACCAACACAATTTTAGCACCCACTATTTGAATAGATAAGACACTATGACATCCATCGCGATCACACCCTACCGTTGGTGTCGGCAGGATTTGGCTAGAAATTATGACGATCACCGAAAGTCCATAACTTGCTAAAATTCTGGCAATAGTCAGGAGGATTTTTATCCAAAACTTCTGTTTCTGGGGTTAAAAATTCAATTTGTGTCGATCCCCTCTATAGTTTTGAACCTTTATTTACTGTAAACATCATTACCATACCCCCATTGCATCATCTTTTCAAGCGTGTAGAGCAACCTGAGATTCATCATATTTTTCCAAACCTCAAATATATAAATGGGTAGATAAGTGTGTCCTCGTCACAAGCAGCAAGTAAAAGATCAACAGCTAAGTTGAAGGAGCTCAGCAGGGAGCAGCATCACAGAGTTACTAAAACTTGGTGGAGTATGGCAGCTAGTCTTTTCAAAATAGGATTGGTCCAGCCTGCGCAAGTTGAAGAGAAAAAGGAGGAATATCTAACATTTAATTGTCCTATAGCATCATAAACTAAGGCAAGTCCGTTACAATTGGTTACAAGTTAAACAGCAAAACCAATTTATCAAATACAGTGTCACCAATTTGTAACAAACTAATAAAGTGATGATTGTCTTGTAACTCAGACATAAAGTTCCCCTATATCATAACTAAGATACTGACAATGATATGACAGAAAATAGTTGATCAGATGCTAACCTACGATACACATTCAATGATGAATACATCATCCTCTGGTGGAACCTTTCTAGTTCTCATTGTCAGAGAAAAGTCTCACATCAGCAACTAATAGAATGCAACAAGAACAGATTGTTTCTGTAGGTAAATGACTTATTCTCCGCACCAATGCACCACAAATGGCCTTGTACTTCTAGGTCGCCTTTCATTCCTGCAGTTTCCCATACAAACTTGAAAAGCCCCAAAACTCTGCTTAGCTGCTTTACCCCACTCTGCACTGTATTCTCCTCATTGGATGTTAAGATCTTTCCCATGCACAGACGGAATTTATCCCCGCGACCAATTGCATAAAGTCCTCCACAAACTTCAACTTCAATATCGCATATGCTGCCATAAAGATAATAAAGAAGAAGAGTGAACACGCATCGCGATGAGTGGCCCAATGTCTTACTCAACTTCTTGTGCACTAAACTCTCCTGGTGGCGAGTTTCCTTATACCCAATGTTTTTGTCTATTGAAACATCCCTAATCTGATAAAGCCCTTCTTTCATGACCTCAAGCTTCTTAACCTCTGAAGTTAATTTTATCTCTTCACTCAAGCAATTAGTAAGGTCGATGAACATTTCAAGAACATCTTCCCACTTGTGAGAAGCGGGTGACTCCATGCCTTTTGCAGGTGCGAGGCGCATCCATGAAGTGGATTCAGGGTCATAAGAAGTGGCATTTTCTAAAAACTTTTGACAATTTGTAACTATTTGCTGCGCCATATTAATTTCTTTACTCGGACACCTACTATTTAGAAAATCTATCTCAGAGTTCAATCCATTCAATATCTCCTCGATTGCCCCTGTCCATATCGGGTACTTTGTCACTTGTGCACATATCGATTGCCTGACAAGCTTCTTTTGTTGAGCAGACACATTCAAGAAGTTTGACACCTTTGTTAGGGAATCAACTGT
Source organism: Nicotiana glauca (assembly GCA_026770625.1). Classification (NCBI taxonomy): domain Eukaryota; kingdom Viridiplantae; phylum Streptophyta; class Magnoliopsida; order Solanales; family Solanaceae; genus Nicotiana; species Nicotiana glauca. The sequence continues at coordinate 42,491 of MU703087.1, forward strand.
AATCGATTCCCTCTCGTTAGCTTTGCTGAAATACATGGGCTGGTCGCTTTGTGCATCAGCTAATGCTTCCATCATATTCTTCTTCATCATTTCTTGCATTGATGGACACCCAATAAAAGTCCTAGCCAATAATTTAAAAGTAGACATCTTTTGTTCCAAGCTCTCGTCATAAACTCTCGCACGGTCATTAACATTTACTAGCTTACCATCAATTAAGTCCACATGCTTTAGCACGCAGCTCATTTTTGTTAATTTTGAGAAAGCTTTCTCATACCATTCAGAAGGCAAAGTCTCCTCATGGACTTCTTCTGAGCAGTGATAAAACCGCATCAATCCACCTTTGTTGGCTATCAATATCTTAGCTCGAGGTATAAGGTTCCTCATACTACTCAATGCCATTGTAAGGCTAACTTAAAGTAAGCATAAACCATGCAATTTAAACGACCGACAGTTGCTTTGTGATCTGTTTATGCCAATTGAGTCCTCCATTATACAATAAACAACCAACCTGGATCTGAAATTCAATATATTTAGTCCAAATCATTCTGTGCAGCATTTCATCGATCAGCTTGTGAGCATAATTATCTCTTCACATTCACCTAGAAACTGAAGCGAAATCGAATAGGAGTATTAGATTACAAATCATGCAGAACCGCAAAAGTTGTTTTATTTTGAAAAACCTGTAAATTCCAACCATATAGTAATTGCAGGACTGGTGAAGAAGGAGAAGAACAAGAAGAAGACGAAGGAGTAATATACTTCGCAGCCTCGAGGGAAAAAAGAGTGAGCGCGCGTACCACATCGAAAAGAAAGAGTAAATCCAGGCTTTGTTACAACATAAAAAGGGCAGCACTGGCTTTAATAAAACTTACGCAGCCACGCAGTGAGCACAGAGCGAATTATTCTTTCGCCTTTTACTAAAGAATACCGTGTGCGCGCTGCTATTAGTGGCATACGCCAATTTTTGGAGGGAATCTCTTTATTGAGTTTCCCTATAATTCTAGTTTCAACTTTTTTTATGCATATGTTTACAATCTTTAGATATTTTTAATATTTTCCCATAAGAAAAATCTTGGTTGCAAGGGTTGTGAAATATTCAAAATTACTCCAGTGAACGAGAACTGAGTGTAGCTTATGTCAGCTATAGTTGTCGCATAGAGCTGTCCAAGAAAAATTTATTAGAGCCGTCATCAAGAGCTACAAATGTTAGTTACTCTTTGGAAAAAGGGGGGTTCACATTAATCTTATTGTATATAGCTATATAAATAAAAGTAAAATTCGCAAAAGGAAAGAAATATGAATTGGCATAATTTTTGTATAGCAAATGTGTCCGAATTTCCTTAAAAAAATATAAGTGAAGTCTAATTTTTAAAACAAACCAAACTAGTAAAGCGAAATCTAAACTAGAACCATAACTATTCCAAACCAACTCTAATTGCTCGTTTGGTAATCATGATAAGGATGTTGGTTATCAAGATAAGGATTATAATTGAGCCTTGATAATATTGTCAATATTGTTGGTTATCAGGATAAGGATTATAATCTTGAACCTTGATACTTGATAATATTGTAGATAAAAGAGGACTTTTAGCTTCAGTCATTGATCCTAATGGTCTTTTATCTGCGATACTGACATAGGCTACTAAAAAGTTAATATCTTTTACCTGTAATATTAACATAGACTACCGAGAGGAGTTACTTAATATGGGGATTACATGGCTAGTTAAATCCTTTAAGTTTCAAATGCACGAGTTAAGACCTAAGCTAACCAGTGGCGGAGGCAGGATATATACTAAGAGTGTTCAAAAAAAATTGGATTGCAGCTCACAGGAATCGAACCTGGAATCTTCTACACATTTTGAACACCCTGGAACACTGAGCCAAACATTTGCCTTGTGTCAAAGGTGTTCAAAACTTAATATATAGAGATAAAAAATAAATTTTACCTTATATATACAATGTAATTTTTCGGCGAAGGGTGTTCATCGCCCCCCTTTGCACCCCCCTGCCTCCGCCCCTGAAGCTAACCTCTACTTAGAATCGAGTTTATCTTGTCGAGTGATCTACCATGTTAAGGAATTAGATAGAAATCCCTTAACTAACATTCCTGGTTTGTGGTTCTCACCATCAAAATGTAACCATACAACGATAATTTACTACTCATAATCACGATACGCTAACGGGGAACAAACTCATATCTTGGGGAGTTGGCTGTAAATTAGTAGTGTCACTCCGATGGTCCCAAATTGGATTACGGCTTTACAAGGTTCCACTAAAACACACATGGATAAAATGATTACTCCAAAAGAAAGGACGATTACCCCGAGCTCCCTGCAACAACTTCGGTGGAAAATGCTCTTCCAGAGCCACTGAACACTTTGATGAATTCGAACTTTCATGTGAAAGAATTCTATCAGTTACATCGGCTAATCAAGATAAAAAGGAATGTGAGAAAGAACCCAAGTTACAAAAATTACAAAATGGCAGGGGGCCGATGCAGGTCCCCACAAGCTACAAAAAGGTATCCTTCTATTCAACTAAACCTTAATGATACAATTTTCTTCCCCTTTTTTTCACTTTTCATTTTCCCCTTTTTCCAGAATTTGCACTACTCTTCCGTTTCCCCCATTTACAGGTACAACAATTTTTTTTTCTTTTCTCCCACCCCCCTTTTAATGGTGTGTCAAAAACTCATATACCTTCACGACTCAGTATATCACAACTCGGAGAAGCCCTGGTTGTGGCTCAGAGTAGTCAAGGCCCTCCTCTAGCAGGTAACGCTGGACAGAAATGGGAAGCCTAGCAGGAGTCCGCGAACCCTTTGTATGGTGTCCTGTTCCAACGCAAATGTAAACCTGTATTCGCTGGTCTGCTGATCTGGCAGCATTTCTCAACACGGACAGCTCACGCTTAAGGACATGAATAGCTTCACTAACATGAAGCCCATGCAGGTCTATGATTCTCTCTTGTCCTCTCCCATTTCCATGCATCTCTGGATTCCTGTAAAGAATTTTATGCACACAAAGAGACCTAAATAATCTTTACATTAAAAAGGTTTTGTGTTGACTGGTTAAAAGCTCAATTAGCATGAATACAGTTCAGCATTGGCATCCTCTCTCTGTCATTTTGTGTCATTGCACAGTGAGAAGCTGAAATGCACAGCATCTGACAATTGTAAGAGTACCAAAGCAGCACATGCATGAAAATTGAAAAATGCTGGAAATCAACAGGAAGATAATTCGACCTCGTGTGGAGCAGAAGAATTAGAAAATCACTGTCTGAGTGAGATTAAGATTGTGAAAATTCTAGAGTCTAAAATTCTGGATAAAGGACATCACCAGCATATAAAAACATTAATATAAAGAGTTTAGGGTGCAGACCATTCACGTGGAGGATAAAAACAGACCTTAGGCGATATATAGATTCTTGAGCCTTCCCATGAGCTGCCTTCATCTGCATGTTGTGCAGCTGTCCTTTGACACTCAGTTCTTTGGCCAAAGCCTTGTTACCAATGAGGTATGCCTGACGAGCCTACTCATAGACACAGTTACAAAGATTAAGGATCTGGTAGTGCCGCATAAGAGAACCAAGTTAACTTGACAAGATCATATTGGAATAAATTCCTGCCACAATGATGCTTAATCCTAAAATGAATTTGTGATGCAGTGAAGCTAAATATCAAATGCTACTTAGGTGCAACAGCCAACACACTACGATAATCCTACAAAAAGATGGCCTTGTCAATTTGCAATAGCTTAGTAACATTATGATTATAATTAAATAGAAAGTGCAGACAATCACTTCGAATATCAGACCTCATTTGTTTGCACTTAATGGAGGTCTGAATTTTAATCGTTCAGATCCCACACATTAAGTGCATTTGTTTTTAAAGTCTGAAACTTAATTAATCAGATCTTAATCATTAAGGGTATTTTGTTTTTTAATTTTACAACCACTTAATGGGCCTAAATAGGTCTATAACAGAGACCTAATTTCATTAAAGATGTTATCATACATATTCATTATTAACTACCGCCACTGCTTACCATTATCAACTATTACCATGCCATCACCACCACCATACCACTATCATCCTCAATCTTAGCCGCCACCATTATCGACTATTACCACCCACCACTTCCACACTATCATTTTCAACCACAATCAACACTCATCCACCTCAACTACCACAAATAACCTCCCCATCACCATCAGCAACCACAGTACGCACTGCACATCACTACAACCCACCACCACCCACCTCCACCTTCCTCAATCACAACTACCATCACCACCTGCCATTATTAACTATCAGCACCCATCATTATCATCCTCAATCATAATCGTCATCATTACCAATCACCACGAGCTACTTCCCTGAACCACCACCATTAATCAAAACTGCCATCAACCACCACCTCCAGTCGACATTCACCCGTTAGCCGTCACCACTAACAGCTATCATGTGTTAAAAAATTATATATATATATATATATATATATATATATAAGGATTAAAAAAAATTATACTCCCTCTATTCCAGTTTATGTGAACCTATTTCCTTTTTAGTCCGTTCCAAAAAAAATGATCCATTTCTAAATTTGATAACAATTTAGCTTAAACTTACAATTCTACCCTTAATGAGAAGCTTTTATAACCACATAAATACTTTGGCCCCTTTTCACTTGTTTAGGAACACAAATTCCAAAAGTCTTACTTTTTTTCTTAAACTGCGTGCCCAGTCAAACAGGTTCACATAAATTGGAACAGAGGGAGTATACTTTATTGATAGAATATTAGATTAATTAGTATTTTATTTGAATTTTATGTTTATTAACTTTTAAATAAAGATATTTTATACATTCAGATGTTAAAAATCAAACCGTCTTAATCATTTAGTATTCAAATCTTAATACACATTTTGATATTCAGATGTGTATTCAGATTCAGATGTCTTGATATTTAGATGTATATTCAGATTCAGACGTCTTAATCTTTAAAAAAAAAAAATGAGGCCTTAAAGTCTCAGGTCTTTGGTTCAATGGTAAAGATGCAAGATAACATGTGAGGGTTAAGGCACACGTCACAGGTTCGAATGCTGCCGTAAACAAAGCCTGGTATTAATGCTGGAAGGAGGGTCAAACAGAAGCCCAAAGGGGATTTCTCCAATATTAAAGAAAGGAAAAAATCACTTCTAACTTCACCATCAGCACCTTTAAGGACTATCCAAGGATCATCATCAATTATTGGTCCCAATTCCAGGTTAATTTCCCTTAACAGGTAAATTATACATGTATCCATTATGCATTCGTGGTATTCTTTCTTCTTTCTCTTGTGGATTTTCAGGGAGAAGAGGGCTAATGTACTATCCCTTGTGGCTTTACATACTAATACAAACGCAAATTTATGTGAGTTAACATTTACACGTCTATCCACCTTTGCAATCATTACGTATACAACATACCTGTTCAAAGTACGCATTACGTAAGCGTGCATGGTCACGAGCCTCTTCCCGCATTTCAGAATATACATTTGCTGCAATCTCAACAAAGTTAAAGAGCATAGACGTGCAGAAATTATTTTCCTCAGTGAACATTCAAAAATTATACTGGCTGCTTTAGGAAAACATTACCAACTGCTTCTCCAGTTTCAAGCCAAATGGGAGCTGCACGTGTGGGACCTCGGCTCTGCAACCTATCACCATAAACTCCCCTGCTCTGTCCACCAGCGTAAGAACTAGCCAAGACAGATGAATTTCTACTTGAACCAACAGTAGCATCAGCTACTCCAGCCCTATCATACTTCCATATGCTGGAGTCCTGAGAGGCCATCTTCCTGACAGCAGATGCAAAATCTGTAGCACCTCGTGAAGGGATGGAAGATCCAGATCTAAACAGAAGGGTGTTTTCTTTTTCAGAAGACCTATAGGGGTTGACATTTTGTTGAACATCATTGCCAGAGTACTTTAGGCTGCTGTTTTGACTTTCTGCCACAGAGAGAGCAGGGAAATCCAGAGCGCTAAGATTTGGAGCAGATAAGGCTTTTGAATTCATATTTTGATTCAACCCACAGTCAACTTGAAGCTGTATAAAGTGTGTTGAGCTATTAGTACATAATCGAATGCTCCAAAGTACAGAATCTTCACTGGAAATTCAATCTCCAAAACTATCAGATAGATGATTACGAGAAGTTTCAACATTCCCCATATTTTGTCCATTAACAATATTCTGTTCAGTGCAACTAATTTGGCTGAACATCCAAATATTTGGTATAATCTAACAATATTTGCTTTGGACTCAAGACAATCTAAAAAACACAAAAATGACATAGACTACTAGGACACTGGGATTCAATGATGAAAGCTAATTGATTAAACTTTTTTTTCTTTTTGATAAGTAGCTGATTGAATAAACTTACCACATATATTGTAGAATTTTCAAGACATTATAAGCATAGAACACTTAAAGTCTTAAACATCACGTGGAGAAAAATCTGGACTCCTCTATTTAACAAGACACGGGGTCAGATAATTCTAATCCTTAATCAATACTTCCCAAAAGTTGGATATGCTCAGAGGAAATATATAAATAATAATCAACCTGTAGGTCATATAGACAACCAAATCCCAGCCTATACTGGTTAACAGAACTGCATTTTTTTTTATGAAGTTGGTTAACAGAAGTGCATTACTTTAAGGTAAATAGATCAAGTCTTGAAGATTAGAAAGGCAATTGCCTTTTTAAAGTTAATACAATTGTATGCTACTGTATCCATTAAGAAAGTGAACCATACCTCAAGCTGAGTAAGCATTTCAATTGTCAGATTCAAGTCACCTCCATTGGCATAGTACACCTCTGCAACACTTTCAGCAGCAAAACCAGGAAATTGAGAGGCCAAAAATTCAAGAGGGTTTACATCTGCTTCAAAAAATGGTTGCTCATTCGTCATGTCCACAAAGAAGCTATTTCCTGAATTCCCGTTATAATGAGGCTCCTCCCTAATATTGCCGAAAGGCTGGTCATTGGTCAGAGATGGCTTGTCCCAAGGTTTAGCAGGCAGATGAAAACTATTTGGGGATGCATCTTCGCTAAAAGATGTAATAGGATATCCCGTCTTTTCAGCAAAGCTGGTCCCATTTACCCGAGGAGAGAATTCCTGCTGGTCCTTCAACATAAAGCCACAGCCAGTTGAGGCAGGGAATATTGAAGCTTCATTGACATCACTTATTGATAATCTAGAAAATGGAAGATTGCTGACTCCGTGAGAATCTTCTTCTCCCACGACATTGAAGTCCGGCGTAATATCGTCCGGGAGCTGGCGACGCCAGTACTGGTGGGCTTCATCGTCTGAGTTATTCGAAACAGATGACTCCGATCTATCTAGTACAGCTTTTCCCAGAGTTGTGGTGGAGTTAGAAAGCTTTGCCGCATCTGTACTGCTAGAGCTACCTGAGGGTGATCTGAGTGCAAAGGGAACAAATTCTGCAGCATTTGGATTCAAGCTTGTCGCTTTTGCTAAGGTTAGCTTTTTGTCACTGGTAGGAGTCCCTTTTCCTGTAAAGCTCATTCTTTTCTTTTCGTTACTTTTTATTTCCTCTTTCTTGTTTCAAGTAGGTTAAGAAAATAAAGGGTATCTGTGCGTAATTAAATTCTAATTATAGGAAGATGCAACTATGCAATCCTTGTCACCCAAACCCTGCCAAAAAAGAAAGAAAAAAACTTCAAAAACTTAACTCCTTTATCAACATCTTTAAGTCCAAAATTCAAGTTAAAAATCATCATAAAACAACTATGACCACTTTTCACAGACCAAAAGCCGAGAAGAAATGATCAACATCAGTTTTACCTTATTACTACAACAAGAATCAGATATTAATCATACAAACAAACACAAATAGAGTCTAAAGGTGTGCTACATGGTCAATGAAATGGGTGAAAACTATGAGAAACCAAGGTTTAAATCCATGTTGGACAAAAGACACCAAGTGAATTCTTCCAATTGCATAAGCCATAGCGGGCAGAATTACTTGATGACTCAATAACTTTGCTAGTGGGAGGTGGCAAGTAACTGGTGGATTAATCGAGTTGCGCAAAAGCTGGATCGGACACCACTATTGTATAAACAAGGGAAAACGAAAAGGAACAAACACAAGTATGAACAAATAGCTTTAGGTGGTCCGATAATACTAACTCATTGCATGTCGTGTATAGGTTCATCTAAATTTTGAGTTCACTGTATATTGAGTCACTTCAGTCAGAAAACTCATCATTCACCAAGTCTTGCATTATAATCACATTAGACATGAATAACATCTATAATCAATCAACTGCGCTCTGATCGTCAGGTCGGCTGTATGAATCCCTGTATCCAACCCAATTTATTTCATATCATATCATTCCAATACTAAATAATTTCGCTAATAATATCTACAACTACGAGCATAAGAGTGCCAATTCATTCAGTAAACCACAATTAGCAAAACTTGATGTCAATTGTACTTACACATCTCCATATTAAACATAATAATTTAAATCCTAATCATAGAAGCAAATAATTCAATAAACCATATCTTTTTACCAAAATATTTCAACAAACTAGTGATACTTAAGAGTGATAAATTTTAATCATGCAAAGCAAGAATTTACCAAACCTCACTTCACCAAACTATTTCAACAAACTACAAGAATCATCAATAAAATAGACTTAAAAATCTTATATATACCAAATAAACAAAAATTAAACTAAAAACAAAAATTTCACTGCTCCAAGACCAATAATATCCAGAGATCTCCATGAATCGCAACAGAATTTGAAATTTAACACAAAAATACAGAAAAAAACGACAATTCAACCAGAAATAGCGTAAAAATCATAAGATCTGAGAGAGAGATAAGATATACCTTTACGAAGCTCGATTATGGACGAAACATAATCAAATGGATCCATTAGCTGCAGATGTGACGATAAGGTTTTTCAGATTCAACAATAACACAGCAGAGATAAAAATTTTAAAAAAAAAACAAAAAAATAATATTGAAGAAAAAAAGGAGTCAAAAAGTGTACATAACAGAAAAAATACAAAGGCAAAAAGATATGAGAATTCTTCTGCTTTCGCTGTTGTTTTTCGATGTCTTAGCTGAGAGAGAGAGAGAGAGGGTTTTAATTTTAATTTTTAATTTTTGTGTGTTTTTCCTATCTCAATATATCTAAATATCTATCAGTATGTTTATCTATCTGCTATTCTACTGCTCTACTAATTCTAGCTTTGCGTTTTTCTTTTTCCTTTTTTTTTTCTATTTCTTTCTCCTTTTCTGTCTGATATAATTTCATTTTTCCCTTTTTTGTTATTTTTTAGAAAATCCATTCTTTGTGACCACATAATAAAAGGTCAAGTGAAACCTCAACCCTGCGCCACTCAATATCAACCCACCTACCCTTCAGTACTTTCCCAAGCCGCCTCCTCTTTACACTAATATACAACTTAATCGTTTTTAAAAATAATAATTGATAAAATATATAGTAGTATATATTTTTTATACATACGTAGATTATATAAAATATATAGTTTATATACTTTTCAACTAGCGAATGCAATTAGTTTCATTCGACTACCCAGCTTTTGTAATTTGCTTACTAAAAAGTTTAGGTTATTTTTGCGGATAATTATTTTTTACTGTAAGAAAACTAAAATCATAAAATTATTTATTGTCTTTTTAAAAAGAGTTTAACTATGCTTGAGTTGCTCAAAAAACTAATATCTTTAATAAAAGATTATGAGACTCGCTCGTAATGTCATCACTTTTCGCGCATATATATATATAGAGAGAGTTTTTGGTTAACTCGAATTTTTTTTTTTAAGTATGGATAGTCAAAAATTTACTCGTTGATTCCTTAAATTTTTTGATATAGAATCACATATACAAAATATTGACGCGGCAAATGACGTGTCATATTTTGGCATAAAAATTCGTTATTTCTATTCATTTATTTTATCTAAGTAATTCACATATTGCTCAGTTGTTCTATAATAACAAAATAATAATTGTATTTTTAATTAAAGTCTAATAATTGTAAATAAGTTAACTAACTAAAATTCTTTTTGTCTTGAATATTTAATATATTTAGTCTTTCATATTAAATTTATTAATTTTCATGACCAACTTAATTATACCTCGACAATTCACCGGACAACTTGTCATAGAATCACAAGCAAAGAGTTCATGTAATGTCCCCCCAAAATTGAAAGTATACGGCCTCACATTGGGTGCTGTAGTTGATATTCAAATAATGTTATTTGTTAAGTTTTTCTTTAAAGTTGACTTTTGTGATTAATTCGACTCAATTAGAACAATATTTGGTCTTAGCATATTAAAGTTTAGAAAATATATTTAGTCACTTATTACAATATGATAAAATAGTAAAAAATAATTAATTTCTAATTAGAAGTCAAAATATACTTAAGAGTAATTTGCTAGCCATGCTTCAGGATTGTGACAACCAAAATTTATGAATACAAATGTTCTGCTCTCTCTAAAGTCTAAAGTTCCTTGCTCTGAGCCTCTGACCGTTGACTAATAATATTCAGGAAGATTATGTTAATGTGAATATGTGATTAAGAGATTTGTTTAATGCAAATTCCTACTATGGAAAGTTAATAAAAAACTTCAATGAGTATTTGCGCGCAGTTGTGCATACAATTTGCACCGAGTTGAAACCTGATTTTAATCCCTTTGACGTTTACTTTTAAAGAGTCATATGGCCATTTGCCTAAGTGAAATCTTGAGATGACTACATAATTTTTTAACAGTAAAACTTATATGCTGAAAATATAAATTTTAAAAACGTCTAGATGCAAACTTCATGTAAAATGTAAAAGTATAATTCTTTTGTAAAGTAATTAAAGTTAACTCTCAAAAGATGAATTAAATATTCAAATTGGAACTGATGAAATTTATATAATTTAATAATCTACTTTTGCATATATCTATCTATATCTATATCTATATCTATCTATTTATTTATCTATCTATCTGTCGAAGATGAGAATCAAAATGACTGAGATTCCTCCATTGATGAACCTCTCTGAGCTTCAGAGAGAAGGTTTTAGATGAGAGAGGAATTGGGAAAATGAATTTTGTATATTTCCATTTCAGTAAAGTGTGAATATATACGTGTGTAAAGAGTAAGAGGAAACTGTTAAAGTATCTAATCACAAAACTACCACCATCACTAACTCCACTACTCTATTAGTACTACACAACTAATACACACATAAATATAACCATTCTCAATACCCCCTCAAGTTGGAGGTGAGAAATTCACTGCCAATTTGCTGAGAAAATCTGAATGTTTGACCCCTGTGAGTGCCTTTGTCAAGATGTCAGTCAGTTGAGCAGAGGTGGAAATGTGATATAATTCGACTAGCCCCTCCTGTATCTTATCCCGGACAAAGTGGCAATCCACTTCGATATACTTTGTCCTCTTATGGAATACATTGTTTCTTGCAATATGAACAACTGCTTGACTATCACAGAACACGGTTATGGGATTGGCACACATGACTGTCAATTCTTCGAGCAACCTCTTCACCCATAGCAATTCACCAACAACCTTCTTGATTGACCTATATTCTGTTTCTGCAGAAGAAAATGAAACAGTAGTTTGTTTCTTTGACTTCCAACTGACGGGGTTGTCCCAAGTAGCACAATATACCCAATCACAGACTTTCTTGAATCAGGGCAAATAGCCCGATTTGAATCAGAGTATCCACTGCCGGTGTCGTTAGGATCATTGGATAAAAATATTCCCAAAGTAGGATCTTTCTTCAAGTATCTAAGAACATGTATACTGCATAAACTGGCTCGAATGTTGGACGCTATTGGTTATGTCCAATTCAGTATTTGTCAGAAAGTTTAGTTTTCTAACTAGTTTCCCGTAATAACCTGGATCAGATAATAAGGCTCCATCTTCACTCTTCAATTTGATAGTAGAGTCAAGTGGAGAGCTGACAGACGAGTATGTCAACCAATCATACTCCTTTAGTAGATCCATAATAAATTTTCTCTAGCAAACCAGTACTCCATCAGCCTTATACAATATCTCTAGCCTCGAGAAGTAATGTAACTTCCCAAGATACTTTATCTTGAATTGGTTATGCAAGAATGGCTTCAATTCTTTGATTTCATCCAAATTGGTCCTAGTAATGATCACATCATCCACATATACATTTACAAAGACTGTTGAGTCCCCTGTTTCTTTTAGAATAATGAGTAATCACTAGCTGAGTGATTGAAACCCCTGAAATGCAGGGATCCTGTCAACTTATCATACCATTACCTGCTTGCCTATTTTAGACCATATAATGACTTCCTAATCCTGCATACTAGGTTTCCATTATGTACCATAAGTTCTTTTGGAACTTCCATATACATTTCTTCATGTAGATCACCATGAATAAATGCATTATTTACATCTAGTTGATAGAGGTCCCACCCTCTCTTTACGACAATGTTGATCAGTGTTCTGACTATGGTTACCACTGCTGAAAAAGTCTCTATATAATCAATTTCTGCTTCTTGTGTGTATCCATTCACCACTAGCCTTGCTTTTAATCTTTTCACACTCCCATCAGCCTTGTATTTGATCTTGTATAATCATTTACAGCCTATAGCTTTCTTTCCTACAGGCAATTCAACTAAATCCCAAGTATGGTTAGCATATAAAGCTTCAAATTGCTGTGTCATTTCCATTCAAGATTCATGGATGCCTCCTCATAAGAAGATGGCTCACAATCATGTGAAATGTTTCTAAGCAATTGTTGACTTTGAGAATGCAAGACGTTAAGAGAAACATGTTGTTTACTGTTACAAAATGTATTGAATGATGTGGGAGTGATGTGATGTTCAGGTTATATGTCATGATGTTGGAGGGTTGGTAAAGAATACACATAAGCTTTGAGGTGTGTATGGGTTATATGTGTTCTGCCTGATCTTCTAGGTTGTGAGGGATTTGGTTGAGAATTATTAGACTCAATGCCTTGAGACTCAATATGTTGCATCTGTGTGGGTGGTTGAAAAACAGGGTTATTTTCTAGAGATATGTGTGAGCTTGGCATATCTTGGTTAGATGTTGTTGGATTAGGTGAAGAAAGAGGTGCAGCATTGTCTGATACATGGCCATTGCTGATAGAAATTGATACATCCTTATCATACAAGTTGCAATTATTTGGAGTCCCAGAGGTAGAATGAGTACAAGATAGATTAGAGTTCATCATATGTAATACAGAAGGAAAACTAGAATTTTCAGGCGAAACTGCAAAAGGAAAAATATTTTCATGGAACACGACATCTCTAGATATATGTATTCTCTTTATGACCAAGTTTAGGACCTTGTAACCCTTTGTACAAAAAGGATAACCTACAAATACATGGGGTGTGGCTCTTGGTTCAAACTTGTCCCTATGAGGTTTTAGTACTCAAGTATAGGCATCCAAAACTTTTGAGTTGTGAGTATTTGAGCTTTTTATTGTACAAGAGTTCAAAAAGATTTTTCTTATTAAGGATAGTAGATGAAAGCCTATTTATTATTTAGGTGGCTATTAGTATACATTCCCCCCAATACCTTATAGGTAGTTTGGACTGGTAAAGCAGGGCCCTTGCTGTTTCAAGTTGTATTTTCTTTCCACCACACCATATTGTTGTGGTGTGTATGGATAAGTTTTCTGATGTACTATGCCCTTTTCTTTGAAGTATGTCATAGTTTCATTGTTGGCAAATTCAAGACTATTATCAGATCTAATGGTTTTAACTGAGGTGCCAAACTGATTTTCAATCATGAATAGAAACCCTTTAATAGTATGAAAAGTGTTGCTTTTGCAGCTTAAGAGATGAGTCCAGGTTGACCTACTAAAATCATCAACTGTGGTAAGGAAATATTTGTAGTTATCATGTGTGGATATATGGTTAGGCCCCATAAATCTACATAGAGTAGTTCAAAAATTTTGATGGATGAAGTGGTCCTTTTAAGGAATGGCAACCTTGCATGTCTGTCCATAGGGCAGATTGAACAAATGAAGGGTTGTTTGAGAATTGGCTGGTATAGTAGATATTTCCTCATTTTTACAAAGGATACATGACCTAGCCTATTGTGCCCCAAGTAAACATTATTTTCAGAAGATGTAGAGCATACAAGAGAAGAACTCACACTAAAAGGATCAGTTTTTATTGCATAAATAGATATTATTTACATTGTTCAATGGATAAGATGACTTATTTACAGTTGACAATGAATGAAATGGATGAGTTTGATCCTTTTTCTTACTAACATTATTATCAGTAATGGAAAAGCAGGAATGAGGTAAACTAGAAATTGAAGTAGCGGATGGACTTGAATCTGAACTACTATCAAACTTTGAACAGAGAAAATATAATCCACTCTTGCCTTACCAATCTCTAGAGGCCTCTTCATTAAAGGGGCCTGCATTAGACAAAGATATTTGTTGAAGTTAACCATGCAATCAAGGTGCACTGTTAATGAGTGGGTTGAAATGAGATTGTATTTGAAACTAGGTACATACAAGACTCTAACTAAAGTTAGTTTAGGACTAAGGAAAGCATCACCAATTTCTATCACTTTCACCTTATATCCATTAGGTAAGGTCACACGGAAAAGATAAGGTAGGGTTCTAATGTTGGTGAGAAAAGACTTTCTATATGTCATATGGTTTGACGTTGATTTCCTTTTGCAATTGGCAAAGTTTTGCTCCATTTGTTTGGCCATACCTATCCTCAAGCTCTTGTCATAGATCATTTGCATCACTCACGTATTGTAATGTCAGCTAAATCCTTTGAGACTGAGTCCAGAATCCACGACGTTACCATATCATCGCATCGTGCCCATTGATAGTAGGTAACTTCTCCAACATTAGTCATCTTACACTTTCCTGTGATGAATCCAACTTTGTTCTTCATAGTGAGAGCTCTGAAAATGCCTCTTCTCCAATATCCATAGTCGATGCCGTCAAACACCACCGACACTAATACAGTCCCAGCACTTTTCGATCGGTGCATGTATAGCGGGTTGGTCGAATCCAAAATTATGGTAGTATCATTGGTATCTTTGTCTCTAGCCATGAATTGAGGAAGTGTAACGACCCGACCGATTATTTTTGAGCTCTAGTGCATCGTTCAGTGGTTTGAGGCCATGAGCAGCTCCACTTAAGGTATTATGACTTATATGCATGGTCGAAACTGGAATTTCGGAAGTTCAGAGTTGATTTGAAAAGACAATTCTCATTTTGGAAGCTTAAAGTTGGAAGAAACTGACTAGGGGTTGATTTTGAGTAAATGACTTCGGAATCGGGATTTGAGTGTTTCAACAGGTTTGTATGATTATTTTTTACTTGCGCATATATTAGGATCGGGTTCTGGATGACCCGGGAGTGTTTCGGCACCTATTGTGAAAGTTAGCATTTTGGAAGAATTTCATAAATTTGGGTTGGAGTGCATTTCAAGGTTATCGATGTCCATTTGGGATTTCGAGTCTGGGAATAGCACTGTGTCACACCTCCTTTTTCCGCTTTTATTCCGATTTTACTACATCCCAGGAAAGGGATATAATAATGAAAGGAGTTTTTCTATTTTAAGGACAATCGAGACGGGATTCGTTTTTAAGAAATCAGAGTCGCCACTTGGGAGATTTATGGTGTCCCAA
>MDKF010124747.1:0-25102 GCA_026770625.1 Nicotiana glauca
TTGAATTTGTCCAGACATGAGGGTCGCTAATTGGCTTACCTGAATTTCCAAATTCTTGATAGCTGAATGTTGACTGTCAACCTTCTCGTCAGTAGCCTTAATGAATTTGTACATCAGGTCTTCCAAACTTTGTTGATGAGCTCTTTGAGGCTGCTGCTGATATTGTTGAAAACTTTGTTGCCCTTTATTTTGATTTTGAAAACCAGGTGGTCCCTGTACCTGCTGCTTTTGATTAAAAAATCTTTGAGGATTTTCAGCACCGTTAGGATTACTCCATTGAAAACCTGGATGTTTTTGTGCCATGGGACTACCAAATGAGTAATTATTTCTATAACCAATCACATTTACTTGTTCCTCATTTTGTGTTGAAGCTTGACATTCATGATTTGGATGATTACCTTGACAAACATCACAAATCTCAAGTTGGGATGATGTCTGAGCACCTACCTGAAAAGCCTCAACTTTTTATGTTAAGGTCGCAATTTGTTGTGTCAATTAATTCAAAGCTTCAACTTGATTTACTCCTGCTGTTTTTTTGATAATCATTCTGTCTGAGGGCCATTGAACAGCATTTTCCGAAATCTCATTAAGCAATTGCATTGCTTCTACAGTAGTTTTTCCCATTATGGATCCTCCTGATGCTGCATCAATAATATTTCTAGCAGAGGGTTTAAGACCATGATAGAAAATATATAAAATATCAGGGTCTTGGATATCATGATATGGGCATTTTCTTAATATTGCTGCTAATCTTTCCCATGCCTGGTATACAGATTCAGAATCTGTCTGCATAAAATTATTGATTTCTTGCTTCATTTTAAATGTTTTTGCAGGTGAAAAATATTTATTAAGAAATTTTTGCGTCATTTGGTCCCATGTAGTGATGGTACCTCTTGGTAGACTTCGCAACCATGTTTTGGCTTCACCTTTTAATGAAAAAGGAAAAAGCCGCAACCTAATAGCATCTGTTGTGACTCCATTATACCTGCAGGTTTCAACTAATTCAAGAAAATCAATTAAATGGGTGTGAGGATCTTCACTCGCATCACCAGTAAACTGACATGACTGTTGAATGGTTTGAATCAAGCCTGTGCGAATTTCAAAGTTGTTTGCTGCAATCGGTGGTCTCCTTACACTTGATTCTCCTTCAAAATGATCTGGCCTTGCATAATCTCTAAGTATTCTGTCACGTCGTGGAGCTACCTCATCAAAATATTCTTCTACTTGACGTGGCGGGAGTTGGTTGTTGTTAAGTTCCTCGTTCTCCATTTCTTCACAAGCTATACTTTGAGAAGATGTTATTTGTCCTTTCCTGCGCAATCGAAGAGATTTTTCAATTTCTGGATCGTAATTCGCCAACTCTTTTGTAGAAGAGCGGGTCATAAACTACCTGAAACCCTTAAAGCAAAGATTCTATTTTTTTTTTTAAAGAAAATAAAACTTAGCTCCTACAATAGTAGTGGTGACACCAACAAGAAAAAAAAATATAAAATTTAAAATAGTAGTAATACTTAATATAACTAGTGACACTAATTAAAAACAGACAATAAAGTTTTTTTTAATGAAAAGAGCTATCTGATCCTAGAAACAATATATGATACTGTAGAGTAAAATAAAAATTAGAAAGATAAAGAAAATGATACGAAAATAGTAAGTAGTATTATTATTAATCAGAGAAAACTAAGCAAAAAAAAATATTATAAATATTAATAGTTACAGTAGTAATAAAAAGAAGAAATAATAATAATAATTATTATTAATAGAATAGTAAGTTCTCAAATTAGCAACAAAACAATTAATCTGAAGTAGATGTTGCCAATCCCCGGCAACGGCGCCAAAAATTTGACGAGTGTCTAGCGTATATAAAATTTTAACTCGTACTCTGTCAAATAATAGTATAGAAAGATGTCGAACCAACAGAGATTGGTTTATTTATTCTACAGACGTTTCTTGTTTTAATTACTATTTGAGAAAATCAGGAAGAGTTGAATTGTAAATCAATTAACTAAAAATGCATAAATAGAGCAATAGAAAATATTTTGTTTATCACAAATATAATAAAAAGTGTTGGGATTTTGACTTCACTTAATATTTCTATTATATAGTAGGATTATTCTTCTTCAATTTCTATTTCTCAAAAAGGTATAAATGCCTCCCACGATTACAAATATATATTATTACTCAAGTTGAATAATTAATTGCACTCCTCTCGGTTATACAAGTTAATCTTCAAAATAGTAATACTAAAGAACCAGAAATATATGATTGAACTAAAATATGCTCTTGATAGTAAGTCCCTTTCGGTTACCCTACTTGTTATAACTTATTATTACACCATTCGCCTCTCTCGATTACAAATAAGTGTAAAATTAATTATAACATAAAAGAGATAGATGTTACTGAATAAATATTAACATTTATCAATACTACATTTAACTATATTATTTCTTCCGCCTCTCTCGATTACAGAATTAATAAACAGTTAATATGAAGTATAAGATAGATAGATGTTAATAAATTAAATAACGTCTAACTGTAAAAGCAGATAAAATTTAAATAAATTCTAGCTCAAGCATGTGAATTTGAGGAATAATATCTACTATTATATAGAAATATTAAGATCCGTCTTTCTCCCAACACAAAAAAAGTTACTCCATACTGGAACTAATACTAACAATGAAAATATTCTTGTCCATTAAATAAGAAAATAGAAAGAAATATTCAAGAAGAATAATTCCCCCTATTTAATTAAAAGCAGGAACTAGAGTAATTTCCTACACTTGAATTTATTTAGAAACAAGAACTAAACCACTATTGTGATTTAAAAGAAAAGATAACTCGATACTAGTAAAAGAAATAAAACAGAGAAGCTTATTAAGAATTTGGATTCAGACTTCTAGCTCTAAGCTTTCTCTCTATTGTGATCCCCTTCTGATCGGGCAACCATTTCTTATATAAGAAAAATTCATGATGACTTCTTGATTTGGTGCTAGATTTCCATGGCAAATCTAGATTTTGCATTTGCAGATATGAGAATTCGAATTCTCGATTTGGTGCTAGATTTCAATGGAAAATCAAGATATTGATTCATTGCAGAGATGAGAATTCTGCAATTTTAAGTTTAGATTTCATCATGGCAAATCGAGACATGGTGCATTGTCACGGCAGTAATGAATCGTAGCTTGATTTCACACTTCTCTATTGTATTTTTTTTTCTTCATGTTGCACACAATAATTCTTCTATAATTATTCCTGCAAAATAAAGTTAAGAATATGGAAGAAACATGATAATTTATATGTTTTTATGAGAGAAACTATATGGTTAAGATCAGGTAAAATGCCCTTATCAATCTTCATTTTACCGATTTTATCCTTAATGTGAAGCTTTTATAACAACACAAATATCATGGCCCCCACAAAGCTTTGACCCCTTAAGCTTTTAAGGCCACAAGTTTAAAAAGTATTCTTCTTTTTTCTTAAACTCCGTACCGAGTTAAACTACCTCATCTAAATTGAAATAGAGGGAGTAGTATATTCCCTTAATATGCGTGTTAAAGTGTCCTTAATGAATAATCAGGTCCCCTTTATATAGTAGGGGAGTTTTAATCTAAGTACAATTCCGTAAACTATAAAAATCTTTCGTTTAACCAATCACCGGATTTTTGCCGATACGTGCCGAGATCCCCTCCGTGATATCCGTTAGGTCACGGATACTGTGGTCATTTGTTACTCGTGCATGATCACCTGATAATTCTCTCCAAGGTCTTTTTGCGATTTGAACCAATCCGGGGTTATGACCCCGATATTCCCGAGTACGGGCATTGTGCCCCCGGGCTCTGACTAGAAGGGATCCTTGTCTTTGTCCCGGTTCCTTGACATCACACCTCTTACTTCATTTACATCATCGACAATTGAGGTGTATCAAGGGTTCGGTTTCACCCATATACAGATAGTCCCCTCGTTTCTCGAGAGTAAATTCATGATAAGAAACGACATGAGCGCTTCAATCCCTTCTTTAACACGCCATAGCAGAAAACTTCTTCAACCTTTTTTCATACTTATTCAAGCCCTTTCAAGATAACAATGGAGAAAAATTCTAAGACTGTTCCTCAAAAGGTCGTTTCTTCTTCTTCACACCCATCCACCGAGGTCGAAGAGACCGCCTCTGATGTGGTTTTCCTCAAGAGGTCAGCTCCGGGCGCTGCTACTAATGTACCAGAAGATGAGCCCCCTTGAGAATGTTCATCCCCCGGGGTGTTTGGTTGTGGACGACTTTAAAGTCGAAAAGCCCTCATCGGTGCAAGGCCGATGCATGGCGGTGTCCAGGTACATCTGCTCTATCACCAAGGCCGTCCTTCTTTTGGTTCGAAAAGGCTATGACTAGGTAGATAAGGACATAGTAGTCCCCGAGCCTGATAATGACATTACCACCCACGTGGAGTCGGTATTTAATTATCTACACTTATCCCTTCACGCTGGGCCCGGTGTACCCGATTATCCTTGACTTCTACTTGAGGTATGACGTGTGCCTTGGTTAGATTCCCCATAGTTGTGGAGGATCATAATCTTCCTCCCATACTTTGTGAACAAGGTCGCCTTCTGCCTGTTCACCATCGACCATTTACTCTGCTTGTACATTCCTCAAATATTATGAGGGGGGCTATTAAAGCTCGTGCGTCGAGCTAGCAAATCCTCATTTTTAAGCATCAACGAGGACCGAGATCAGGGTTGGCAGTAGGTGCGGACCGCAGACCTAATACCTACCGAATTGAGGTCGTTCCCCGAGAAGTGGAATGTGTCACGTCAGTGTACTTTTTAGATGATCGATTGGGACACCGTGGATCAATTATGATGAGACGAATTATAGAAAACTCAAGTGGGCATTCATTAAAGAATTTAAAGATTCTTTTAAATAAGAAATTTTCTTGCACTTCATGTTATCAAGGCAAGTTAATTATTAGACCATCACTAACAAAGGTTGGAATTGAGTCCCCTGCATTTTTGGAACGTATACAAGGGGACATTTGTGGACCTATTCAACCACCTAGTGGGTCGTTTAGGTATTTTATGGTCTTAATAGACGCATCTTCTAGATGGTCTCATGTGTGCCTATTGTCATCTCACAACCTCGCGTTTGCAAAGTTAATGGCATAAATAATTCGATTACGGGCATAATTTCCCGATAATCAAATTAAGTCTATTAGACTTGATAATGCTGTTGAGTTTTCATCCCAAGCATTTAATGATTATTGCTTATCAATTGGGATAAAAGTGGAACATCCTGTAACTCATGTTTACACTCAAAATGGTCTTGCAGAGTCTTTAATTGAACGTCTGCAATTGATAGCAAGACCGTTACTCATGAAAACAAGACTGCCCACTTCTGTTTGGGGTCACACCAATTTGCATGCAGTAATGCTAGTTCGTCTCAGACCGACAAATTAGTATAAATATTCCCTGTTGCAATTAGTTTTGGGTAATGAACCTAATATATCCCATTTGCGAATTTTTGGATGCGTAGTATACTTGTCTGTAGCACCGCCAAATCACACCAAAATGGGTCTGAAAAGAAGGTTAGGAATATATGTTGAGTTTGAATTGCCCTCCATTATTCGCAACCTCAAAACATTGACGGGCCATTTGTTTACTGCATGATTTGCAGACTGTCAATTCGACGAGACACTTTTCTCAAAATTAGGGAGAGAAGTTGGTGAAACCAAACGAGAAATTTTGTGGAAAAGTCTATCATTATCTCATTTTGATCCATGTGCCTCTATTTGTGAAAAAGAGGTGCAAAATATTATCCATTTGCAGAGAATAGCAAATCAAATGCCACACGCATTTACGGATTTTGAAAGGATAACAAAATCACATATCCTTGCAGAGAATGTTCCAATCCGTATTGATGTCGCTGTCAGACAATCTTCTAGTATCATAGCTAATGAGTAAAAAAACACTTAAAACGTGGCAGACCATTAGGTTCCAAAGATCGAAATCCTAGAAAAAGGAAAACAAATGATCAAAATGACACTACGAAAGAATCTCATGAAGAAATCCACGATTTAATAAATTCTGAGATTCATGAGGAATCCACTGAGTCTGAGACTCAAGAAAATAAGGAACTATCAATAAATCTAATCGATATTGAGACAAATTTAATTCTAATGGATATAGTGGTAGATTATATCTTTGTATATATTGTTGCATCTAACATTATGCAAGAAAGTGAGGATCTGGAACCTCAACCTTTTGGAGAATGTCGACAAAGACGTGATTGTCCAAAATGGCAAGAAGCAATCCAATCAGAGTTACAATCACTTGCAAAACATGAAGTTTTTGGGCCTGTAGTCCAAACACCTAATGGTGTTAAGCCTGTTGGCTATAAATGGGTCTTTATACGCAAGAGGAATGATAAAAATAAGGTACACAGATATAAGACACGCCTTGTTGCACAAGGATTTTCACAAAGACCCGGTGTCGATTATGAAGAGACATATTCACCCGTTATAGATGCTATAACTTTCTGTTATCTTATTAATTTTGCTGTCCATGAAAAGCTTGACATGCATTTAATGGATGTGGTTACCGCCTACCTTTATGGCTCACTTGATAATGAGATATACATGAAAATTCCCGAGGGATTTAAAATGCCTAACGCACATAATTCAAATTCCCAAAAAATATTTTCAATCAAATTGCAAAGATCTTTGTATGGTCTAAAGCAATCGTGACGAATATGGTATAATCGTCTTAGTGAGTATTTAATAAAGGAAGGCTATAAATGATGCCATTTGCCCATATATTTTTATAAAAAAAACAACATCGGAATTTTTTGTACTTGCCGTATATATTGATGACATAAACCTTATTGGAACTCCTATAGAACTCCAAAAGGCAATTGATTACTTAAAGAAGGAATTCAAGATGAAAGATCTTGGAAAGACAAAATTATGTCTTGGTTTTCAAATTGAACATTTGGCAAACGGAACTTTTGTTCATCATTCTACCTATATATAAAAGGTATTGAAACTGTATTACACGGATGGAGCACATCCATTAAGTACTCCAACGGTTGTTCGATCACTTGATGTGAATAAGGATCCATTCTGACCTCAAGAAAAGAATGAAGAGCTACTTGGTCCTGAAGTACCATATCTTAGTGCAATTGGTACACTAATGTATCTTGCTAATACTACAAGGCCAGACATAACCATTTCAGTTAATGTCTTAGCAAGATATAGCTCTGCTCCTACAAGGAGACATTGGAATGGAATCAAACACATATTGCAGTATCTAAAAGTAACTACCGATATGGGCTTATTTTATGGAAAAAATTGCAGTTCTGATCTTGTTGGTTATGCCAATGCTGGGTATTTATCCGATCCATACAAGGCTCGATCTCAAACAGGTTATGTGTTTACCTGTGGAGGCACTGCCATATCTTGGAGATCGACTAAGCAATCAATCGTGGCTACTTCATCTATTCATACTGAGATAATTGCTAATCTTGAAGCAAGACGAGAATGTGTGTGGTTGAGGTCTATAATACATCTTATTTGAGAAAAATGTGGTTTGAAATGTGATAAACTACCCACAATTTTTTATGAAGACAATGCAACATGCATAGCTCAATTGAAGGGAGGATTCATAAAAGGAGATAGGACAAAGCACATTTCACCAAAGTTATTTTTCACACATGATCTTCAAAAGAATGGTGATATCAATGTACAACAGATTCGTTCATGTGATAATATGGCTGATTTGTTCACAAAATCTCTACCGACGTCAACCTTCAAGAATCTAGTACATAAGATCGGGATATGAAGGCTTAAGGATGTGAATTGATGCTCTCATCAGGGGAGTTAATGCGCGCTGCACTCTTTTTCCCTTACAAGGTTTTGTCCCATTAGGTTTTTCTTGCAAGGTTTTTAACGAGGCAACCAAAAGGCGTATTATTAAGCATGTGTACTCTTTTTCCTTTTCTAAATTTTTTTTTCCAATTGGGTTTTATTCTAGTAAGGTTTTAACGAGGCACATTATCTATAGACATCTAAGGGGGAGTGTTATGATAAATATTACATTATGATGGATGTCTACTCTTCTTCCATGATCTTAATCTCAAATGCTTAATGACATATTCAATGACATATTTTGTATGTTCAATGATATATTTTCTTCATTTTTTATGCCTATATAAAGGCCTTGTAATAGATAGGAAAATACACACAATTGAAGAAGAAAATCTCTTCCTTCTCTCTATCTTTTCTTGTTCATGTTTTACTAAATTGCTTTTATTTCCTTGTTCCATATTGTTACTTTGAGTTATATTTTATAATAGAGCTAACATATTGAATACCTAATAAAATGTTTGGCCAAGTTTTTCATTGCTAAAAAAATATTTTATTTTCAATGTTCAAGCGATTGGCCTAACTTTTAGAAAAAAAAGAGTATTTTTTACCGGAAGTAATTTTGGAGAAGCGGAAAAAAGTAGTTCTCTCCAAAAGAACTTTTGAGAAAAATACAATTTGAAATTTTTTTAAAAGATTGATCAAACACTAATTTCTATTTCAAATTAAATATCCAAACACAAACTGCTTATCATTACCAGTTCTCAAAATAAGTTGAATTTAGAAACTAGGCTAAATAGCTATAAGGTACTACTAATAAATTGCATAATATTGTTCTTGTTTACCCCCAAAAAATGGGTAGCAATTAAATTTGTAAGTGATTAATAAGGATACGCGGATCAATTCAATATAAACAATAAATTGTGTTAGATTAAACAGATAAGGGATTTAATAAATTTTCAAACCGCTTAAAGGGGGTGGTTCCAGACTCAATAATAGACTTCACGAAGTGTCTGCCCTTGATTCCAGACTCACAGTAACAAAGTACTAATGAACAAAAGTGAAAATTTTGAATAATAGAGAAAATAATATTCCCTCCGTTTCAAATGACATGAAGTACTTTCCTTTTTAGCCTGTTCCAAAACAAATGACACATTTCTAAATTTAAAAATAATTCAACTTTAAACTCTTCATTTTACCGATTTTACCCTTAATGTGAAGCTTTTATAACTACACAAATATCATAGCCCACAAAGCTTTGACCCCTTAAGCTTTTATTGCTACAAGTTTCAAAAGTATTCTTCTTTTTTCTTAAACTCCATACCGAGTTAAACTACCTCATCTAAATTGAAACGGAGGGAGTAGTATATTGCCTTAATATGCGTGTTAAAGTGTCCTTAATGACTATCCGGGTCCCCTTTATATAGTAGGGGAGTTTTACTCTAAGTACAATTCCATAAACTATAAAAATCTTTCGTTTAACCAATCACCAGATTTTTGCCGATACGTGCTGAGATCCCCACCGTGATATCCGTCCGGTCACGGATACTGCTGTCATTTGTTACTCGTGCATAATCTCCTGATAATCTCTCCAAGGTCTTTTTGCGATTTGAACCAATCCCGGGGTTATGGCCCTGATATTCCCGAGGACAGGCATTGTGCCCTCGGGCTCTGGCTCGAAGGGATCCTTGTCTTTGTCCCGGTTCCTTGCCGTCATGCCTCTTACTTCATTTACATCATCGAAAACTGAGGCGTCTCAAGGGTTCGGTTTCACCCATATATAGATAGTCCCCTCATTTCTCGAGAGTAAGTTCATGATAAGAAACGACATGAGCGCTTCAATCCCTTCTTTAACATGCCATAACAGAAAACTTCTTCAACCTTTTTTCATACTTCTTCAAGCCCTTTCAAGATAACAATGGAGAAAACTTCTAAGACTGTTCCTCAAAAGATCGTTTCTTCTTCTTTACACCCATCCACTGATGTCGAAGAGATCGCCTCTGATGTGGTTGTCCTCAAGAGGTCAGCTTCGGGCGCTGCTACTGATGTACTAGAAGATGAGCCCCCTTGAAAATGTTCATCCCCCGGGGTGTTCGGTTGTGGACGACTTTAAAGTCGAAAAGCCCTCATCGGTGCAAGGCGGTGTCAGGTACATATGCTCTATCACCAAGGCCGTCCTTCTTTTGGTTCAAAAAGACTATAACTGGGTGGATAAGGACATAGTAGTCCCCGAGCCTGATAATGACATTACCACCCACATGGAGTCGATATTTAAGTATCTACACTTATCCCTTCACGCTGGGCTCGGTGGACCCGATTATCCTCGACTTCTACTTGAGGTATGACGTATGCCTTGGTTAGATTCACGCATAGTTGTGGAGGATCGTAATCTTCCTCCCATACTTTATGAACAAGGTTGCCTTCTGCTTGTTCACCATCAACCATTTACTCTGCTTGTACATTCCTTGAATATTACGAGGGGGGCTGATAAACCTCGTGCGTCGAGCTAGCAAAGCCTCATTTTTAAGCATCAACAAGGACCGAGATCAGGGTTGGCAGTAGGTGCGGACCGCAGACCTAATACCTACCGAATTAAGGTCGTTCCCCGAGAAGTGGAATGTGTCATGTAAGTGTACTTTTTAGATGTCGATTTTACATTTTATCTCCTTTTTCCTCACCGATATTTGCTTTGGTGTAGCCCTCGTTCGAGTCCCAAAAGCAATTCCTCATCTCAAGGAGTGGATCGAGGGCATTTGTTCGCAGATGTCTTATGCCGGGCGCTTGTGGCGCGAGCTCTCGAAGGGCAGCTGGGAGGCCCGTTCCCACAGTAAGATTTCTTTTCCTAAATAAGTAGCACTAGACCCCCTTTTAAGCACTATATTCTCATTCCTTCTCTTCTCTTTTCGCAGGATTGCCTAAGACCATTGAGTTTAGGCCTTTGGTAGGGGGCGAAGACCTGCCCGTCGATCCTTTTACTTTGAGGCAGCTTGGGCCATAGAAGAAGAGAAGAAAATAAAGAGGGCTCCGAGTTCCCTGAGCTAGGAGAAAAAAAGCCAAAGAGAAGGTTGTCCCGTAAGCCAAAGGAAAGCTCCATCTCCCGAGTGCCTGACTCGGACTTTCTTTGCTGGATCAGGGTCGAGCCCGAGAAGGATGAACTTTTTGTGGCCTACGAGCCATCCATCCTAGAGGAGCGGGTGGCAGCCGAAGGGGAAACAATAGAGGCTAATCCCCCTTAGGTTCAGGAGGCTGGTGCAGAGGTGAGGCCCGAGACCTCTCAATACGCCGACTCCGCTTCGCCTGATATTATAGAAATTTTGGGGTCGCCTTCATTATAGAGTCCATGTTTGATGAAGCCCGAGCAATGAAGGAGCGATCCAACGAAGGGGCTCATGGTGCGAACGATCCCCTTTATTGCTTTTTTTACGGTGTGGACTCAACCGCTCTGGAAGACTACTCTAGATTGGGTGATTTAGAGGTGCCAAGGAAAAGCTCATCCTCGGAGGTCGGTAGGCCAAAATAGATCCTAAAATTAATCAACCCCCCCCCCCAGCATGGATCCCAGCCGTAAGTGGTTAGTTATTATCATTGTCCCAAAGGATGCTCAGGTTCTTTTCAACCCCGTCGGAGTAGCGAGATACCTATAGTGCCTGGTAACCGATGAAGACCAGGTGAAAATGAATGAGGTGGATGCATCGTGCTTGTTGAATGAAGCGCAGCAGGCGCTGAACCGATTAAAGCGTCATTACACTTTTCTATCCTCAGACTTAGTTTTTGATATCTCTCATGCCTTTTCTCTTTTATATTTTTACAGGCCTTGTTACTTTATCATTAAATTTTTCTCCGATACAGGGCTGAGGTTAACCAGCTCGAGGTTGAGTTCAAGGAGCTTGTTAAGAAGAGGGACATGTATAAGCTTCTCAGCGAGCAACGTGAAGAAACATCCAAGAGTCTCCGGGCTGAGTTGGATGCGGCTCAATAAGAAGCCGACCTGGTAGAGTAGGTAAAGATCTTTGAAGTTAGTGGTGACGAGTTAGACATGGAGACTAACTTCCAAATCTCGTAGGTCCAACAGAAGGTTGACAGTATCGACCAACTCCGAGATGAGATGAACGAGGTCAAAGGCCGAAGGGTGAAAAGGAAAAATGGACCGATTGGCTTCGGAGAAGGAGACCGTCGGGAGAAACTAGCATCAGTGGACGTCCAACTCCGGGTGGCAAAAGAGAAAGCCGAAGCACGGGCTTAACAAATGTAAGACCTCCAATATCAACTGGGCTTAGCCATTTCTTAAAGGGATGCTATTGGCAAGAAACTTGAATCAACGCGATCCGTGCGGGAAATGACAAGGCTAATTCTGAAGAGATGGTGGCCCAGTGCAGGGCCGATGCCGAGGCAGCCCAGGACCTCCTAAAAGTTATTGTTGATTATGAGAAGTGATAGTCCCGAAAGGAGACTCTCGAGGAGGTCCATGCTCGAGTTTCAACATATCGGTAGATATCGAAGATACTAAAAGGCTCGAAACTGAGGACAAGAAGCTGGCTTACTGTCGCGCCCCCCTTTTATCGTAAAATCGAGTTTATGACATTCGATTGGGACAACTCTTTCCTTTTGGGAAAGGGATTTGCAATTTTGAAAAGTCGCCACCTAATGATTTTAAGGTGTATTAGGGCACCTATAGAGTTCAACTACATCTATATTTTTGATAACCAGAGATAGGGTAAGGGCTTGAAATTATCCCAAGGGAAAGGTGTTAGGCACCCTCAGGATCCACTAATGTGGTTCCCGGCCAGATAGCTCTTTGTAAATTTGTGCAATTAACAAGTAAGCAAATAGGGCTCAAATAAGAGGGAATTTTTAAATACACATGTGTTTGAAGAATGATAAAATAAAGCAAAGATTTGAAAAAACTATAAATAAGCATGCTGAAGGATACAAAGGGGTCCTGGATTTATGTGTAATATGGATCACATCAATGCAATACTCAGTAATCACTCCTCAAAAGAGGGGCTACATGTGGTATTAGCGCACCTGTTATCATATCCATATCTATCCATCCCACCCCATCAAAGTATTAAAGCGTGAATTGGTCTCGACCTCTATTGCATGCTATTACCCATCCCATTCTTATCAGTCCCGAAGGATTTAGGACTACTACTCCTATAAGAGGGAGGATTTTAGGCTGACTCTTGGGTTTTAAAGGTAAAAAGATTAAGGCGACATTCAAAACACATAGGACTGCATATCAAGGGAGACATGTAAAACAAATAAGAGGCTCAGATATACCTCCTCAAGTAAAACACATAAATAGCATGACTTAAAACACATTTAGGGCCAGAATTTAAAGTACTAAGACAGGGGAGCTTTAGTTGTTGAAGCCGACCAATTTATTACATAACTCAGATAATAAGTCTGAATCAAGCCCGCCTGTTGGTTGTAGCAGTTGCTAATTAAACAAAGGCGGATTCAATTTTATCATTATCACATAAGGCTTGCCTAAATGTGTATTGATGATATCCTATAAGCATGATGTTTACTATTAATTCAAAAATGGCAAAGCAGTGATAGTTTTAAATGGGCAAATTGTATCTTATAGGCATGCTTTCTAAATCGCATTAATGACCGGAGTAAGTTGTTTAAACTGATTCAAAAAAAAGGTACGAGTCAATTAATTTTTAACTAAAATTGTTTCAGGTTATAAACTTTGTTGCTGATTTTTATTCCTACAAACGTGGTACCTAATGTTAAAGTTGATTTGGTCCTATAGGCATGGTATCTAATGAAGTGGAGTAACATCTAGTTTAGAATCTGATTTTAACGTAAGGGCATGAAGTATGATTATGGCCATAAGACCCTATAGGCATGATCTCTAAGTGTAGAATTAAAACATGCAGAATTTGAAAGCAGATCCTATAGGCAGGATATCTAGGTATAGAATTACACATGCGGAATATGAAACAGCAGACCCTATAGGCATGTTATATACCCTCCTAACAACTAACTATGCATAATTACCCATTCCTTTTCACTAGCCAAACCCAATATCTATTTACAATTATTACAGACCAATTGCTGAATTACAAGAGGAGTGCAAAAGTAAGAAATTACAACCAAAGAAGCCTGATTCTGACTTCCTCGCTGAGTTATGGAACAAAACACTTCAAATGCTACTTGTTTCAAAGCCTTTCTCATACCTAGGTGTGTTAAAGTTCCCTAGGGGTCTCAAGGGACCTCGGATAGTGCTTGTACCCAGGTTGCATAACCAGATAGAGAATGAGTACAGTGTGGAAGGGGCCAACCCTTTTGTGTCCAAGTTCAGAGGGAACTCAAGGGTCCCAAGGCAAGGTTCACACAAGAGAGAAAGATCCTAAATTCTAAGAGTATAATGGAAGTGCATAAACAGAGATTTTATTTAAAAACAGGGTTGAGAATAGAAAGGGGTAAGGGTAATTTGGAAGCAACAATAGTAAAACTTAAGCTACACAGGATCATCAGTTACACAAAGGGGTAAAGGTTTGGGAATACATTGCATGAAGCATATGTCTAGGAGGTGTCAGGTTTGCACATTAACGGCAATAGATGATGCTGGCATACCCTTAAACCAGCCATGGGACACAACAAATAAGGTAAGAGTGAAGGAAACAGCTAATGAAACATATTGTTTTTGATGCTTGAAGATTAATTAGGACATATAAGTAAGAAGCAAATGTAGAAAGGAAAAGTAAACAAGTTTCCACAGCCTAACCTTGGCTTTCAGCCGGCTAGACAAAGCAGTAGCACAAATAGCAATAGAGAAAAGCGAGTTTTTATGAAGTGTGTGTTCTGAACTTAGGTAGTTCGTTCGTGTCCTTTGAAAGAAAGAAGATGGGTATTTATAGTTTTGAAAATAGGTGAGGAATAAGGTAATAAGTGAAGTTTTAACACAAATATAGAAACAATCACCTGTCAGAGTCAATTACACGATTCCCCTATAATTAAGGAATCATTGTTTAACTGGTGGAAACAGGGCTAATTATTGCCATATAAGGGACAGTAAAAGCTTGCAGTGAACAATCAAGTCTGAGTACAAAAATATACTTATTTTGGGAAAGAAATCAGCAAGGTAAAACATCACAGTAAAGGGAAAAGAATCAATTAATTTTAAATAGGCGATTGAAATTAGGGCTCATATAAGAAAAGCTTTTGAAATCAGTCACAAGATCAAGATCAATCAAGAAAGGAACATGCTTCTGTACTTCAGTATATAAATAGAGTGAGCAAAGCATCAGCCATGCGAGGCCAAATACATTGGCAAAAGAAAGAACATACAATAGTAGCAGAAATAAGCATAGGATTCAGTAAATAGTCAAGGCTTACACTTGTAGCCAAAGTGAAGAAGAGAATCAAACAAGTAAAGGTCTCACGGTAACAAGTGAGGAAACCTTTTGAAAAGTTAGGGTTTCAACAAAAATCGAGTTTAAAAGATAGCGAAACTCGGAATCAGATAAGTCACATAAAGAAGAGAGAGTCATAAACAAAGAACTTTAGTCGAATCAAGTACATACTCAAACAAACAGTTTCACACCAAGAAGACCTAGGGTTTTCAACAATAATCGAGTTCAAAAGATGATAAACAAATAAGTCAAACAAGAACTTAACAAAACAAATACACATCTAACAAACAGCTTCAGAACTCGAATGAGACCCAAAAGAAATTAGGGTTTTCAACATGCTAACTTAGATAGAAGAACAATATGAGCAAAACATGGCAAAAATCATAATCATGTTAAAATCAGAGAAAGGTACTTAAAGGAAAACCATAATCGGAAAAAAAAATGAAGAGTCGTTTTGAAAGCAAAGTTAAAGAACCTTCGAGAAACACTTAAGCAAGTCATAGTAAGTATAGATCTAAAGCAGATTTGGAAGAAAGTTGAAAGATCTTAAAGATTAGGGTTTCAAAAAAATCCAGAAAAGTTGAGAGAGACCTTGAAAGTTACCGATCTAACCAGGAGAGTCAAGGATCTGACTCGAACGGCCATGGCTGGCCGGAGAAAGGTCAGGGATGATCGGAGAAAGGCCATAAATTGAAATCGAGCAAGGACTGGACCAGATTCCCGCAAGGTCTAGCCATGAAACCACAAAAACAATACCCAAGAGCCATAGTAGGCCACTACACGTCTCCCATGGCCATGTGAGGCCATGGATTAGACAGAGTTTAGGGTGGATTAGGGTGTAGTTTGATGGCGGGGGCTAGGGTTTGTGAATAATGAGAATTGAGAGAGAAAAAGGATTCAAAGGCGGCGGTACGTGAATAATGAAGTAGGGTAAGGGGTCGTTTGGAATAAAAAAGGAAAAGACAGCCGGTGGTCGTTGATCTAAATAATCAACGGTTGGGATTAAAGGGGTTAGGTGGGGATCTGAGTTTGGGTAGGTTTAGTTGGGTAGGGGTCGGGTTTGGGTTGCAATTGGGTTGGGAAATTGGTCTGATTTGGGCCCAATTTTAGGCTGAAATTGTAAGCCAATCTGGCTAGATTTTAAATAGCCATTTTTCTCTATTTATTTTATAAAAATAGTAAATTAATTTTTGAAAATAAGATAAATTGAAAGTAATAAAATTATTTATAACATAGAATTAATAATTTAAAAATACAGGACTTAATTTTATGAATATAAACGTAGTTAAATCTTAAAAGAAGTTAATATTGCAATTATATGCAATTTAGCCTTAAAATACTAAATAAATTTGTAAAAATATGCAAAAAAATTACCTTAGCTATACCTTAGCATAAAGATGAAAATCCAATAGATGCATTACCCAAAATAATAATTTTGGAAATAGTTATTGGGTTTTATGGATAAAAAAGAGAAATAAATTGATTTAAAAACCTTTAGAAATTATGGAAAAATAATAAAACACTTGAATAAGCTTACATATGTATATATATGTCATTTTGAAGTTATTTTGCATATTAAAAAATATATGGAAAAAATTGGGTGTCAACAGCTGCCCCTCTTTATCCGGGAAGGATGAAAGAGTTTTCGGGTAAAGATATGATGGCCAATTTTGATCAAGCGAAGCAGTTTGAAGAGGTTTAGGCCGCACCCCGGATTCTGAGCTGAATACATATCCCTAGTTTTAAAGGAATCAGGCAACATGTAGTTTAGGATCCGTTGGCGGAGTATGCCGGCAGGTACTTTCCGAGAATGGACGCAACATTTCGAATAGGGTGAGTGAAAGGCTTACAAGAATAGTGTGAATGTAGGCACTGGAGCAGAAAATCTCCAGTCGGGATGGCTGTAGCTTACCGATTTACCTGCAAATAAGTAATACAAGCATATATCGTGCTTAAATGTAGACATGATGCAAATTCCCGTTAGACTATGAATGTTGTCTTCGAACGGTTATGATGATGTCTTTAGATCATGATGTCCTGGGCCATGAAGTGTATAATAAAGGATTTTCAGGCCATAAAATGATGCTTTCGGGCTATGAAAATGGTGCTTCCGAACCACGACACCTTTGAATAATGATATGCAAAAGATTGAGAGGGATCCTCATGCCATGATATGGTGTTCTCGGGCTATGAGGATGGTGCCTCCGAATGATGACGCCTTTGGATAAGTTGGCGATATTTCAGCCCATGAAGGATGTAGTAGCATATGGCGACCTTTCAGCCATGCAATATGGCGACCTTTCAACCATGCAATATGGCAATCTTTCAGCCGTACAATGTGGCGATCTTTCAGCCGTGCAATGTGGCGATCTTTCAGCCATGCAATGTGGACGGAGATAAGTTGGAAGGCAGAATGGTAGCCTTATGCAATGCAGATGCAGATAGAAGTAGAGCTTAACCTCGGAAGGCAGAATGGTAGACTTATGCAGGTTGGAAGGTAGAATGGTAGCCTTATGCAATGCAGATGCAGATAGAGGTAGAGCTTAA
This sequence comes from Nicotiana glauca, assembly GCA_026770625.1. NCBI lineage: Eukaryota > Viridiplantae > Streptophyta > Magnoliopsida > Solanales > Solanaceae > Nicotiana > Nicotiana glauca. The sequence goes on from MDKF010124747.1 coordinate 17,762, forward strand.
CCTCAGAAGGAATAATAGTAGCCTTATGCAAGAAATAAAATAGCGAATAGCAGTAGAGTTTCTTAGCTGATAGCAGATTGCGGCATGGTAATTACTGGGAGCATTGTGACATACAAAATATTATGGGTGCATACTGAGAGCAGATGTTGGTAAGTGCAATAGTTTGGAGTATCGTGTGCTTGAACAATGTTTGTTCTATGGATGTACAATACGTTCAATGATTTCGTAATCCTAGTGCCTGTATCCAAAGAATAATCGTGAGTTTTGTAAAAGGGAAGGTTAGTTCATATCCCCACTGGATTTTCTTGACTCGTTCGGCTTTGATCTAGCAATATCGTCGGTATCATCGGGGTATTATTGCTAAACTAAGCAGTTTCGATAATAAACATACATGATTTTTTTAAAAACATGACATAAGATGTAAAATAGTTTTTAGATGAACTGACGACTGTGACGTGGTTCGAGACATTGTGACCTCTCTTGCTCTAGAATTTTGAGGGTCCTCCTCAAAATTCTGCCCAATTTTGATGGGTTTACATTTATGACTGTTGCTCGTGCAGCGATCGGCTGAAATTACTTTGGAATTTTGAGGGTCCTCCTCAAAATTCTGCCCCAGTTTCCAATTTCGGGGGGAAATGAAAATTTTATTGAATTGTGATCGAACCCATAGGGCTGCCTACTTATCTCATCTTAAACGGGAATCAAGTCAGACGTAGTTCAATTTACATCATATAAGGAGAGCATAAAGATTATACATAGTAATGCTTGACTACATCTGAATTAATTGGCTTTGGCCAGAGTTCTCCGTCCATCTCTACAAGTATGAGGGCCCCTACTGTCAGAACTCGGTGAACCATGTATGGGCCCTTCCAGTTGGGAGAGAACTTCCCTTTGGCTTCATCCTGATGTGGAAAATTTTTCTTTAACACTAGCTGCCCCAATGTGAATTGCCTCGGCTTGACTCTCTTATTGAAGGCTCTGGACATTCTGTTCTGATAGAGTTGACCATGGAAAAATGTGTTCATTCTCTTTCCATCTATAAGAGCTAGCTTCTCATAACGACTTTTCACCCACTCTGCATCATTGAGCTCATCTTCCTGTATGATCCTTAAGGAAGGAATTTCTACTTTGGCGGGAATGACGGCTTCTGTACCATAAACCAGCATATAGGGGGTTTCCCCGGCTGATGTATGAATTGTGGTCTGATACTCTAGTTGAGCAAATGATAACTTCTCGTGCCACTATTTGTGCTTCTCTATCATTTTCCCCAATATCTTTTTGATATTCTTGTTGTTGGCTTCTACGGCTCTGTTCATTTGAGGCCTGTAGGCTGTGGAATTCTTGTGTTTGACCTTGAAAGTCTCACACATGGTTTTCATCAAGTCGTTGTTGAGATTGGAGCCATTGTCAGTAATATTTGACTCTGGAATACCGAATCGACAAATAATGCGATCCCGGACAAAGTCCGTCACGACTTTCTTAGTCACTGCTTTGTAAGATGCTGCTTCGACCAACTTGGTGAAATAGTCAATTGCCACTAGGATAAACCTGTGTCCATTGGAAGCGGTAGGCTCGATTGATCTAATGGCGTCCATTCCCTAGGTGGTGAATGGCCAAAGTGAGCTTGTTATATTGAGCTCGCTCGGAGGTACCTTTATCATGTCTGCATGTATCTGGCAGCGATGGCATTTTCGGACATACTGGATACAGTCTGTTTCCATAGTCATCCAAAAGTAACCAGCCCGGAGTATCTTCTTTGCTAAGACAAGACCGTTCATATGTGGACCACAGGTCCCAGCATGAATTTCTTCTAGTAGCATGGATGCTTCCTTTGCGTCAACACACCTTAATAATCCCAAATCAGGATTCCTCCGCTGTGAAAGAAGTTTTTAGAAAATCTCCAAAATGTGCATTTCTGAGTATGAATGGCAAGCTCTGGGTACTCTCCTTTTGCCAGATACTCTTTGATATCATGAAACCAAGGCTTTCCGTCTGCTTCATCTTCAACATGGGCATAATAAGCTGGCTGATTATGAATTTTCATCGGAATGGGATCAATGAAATTCTTGTCTGGATGTTGTATCATAGATGATATGGTAGCCAATGCATCGGCGAACTCATTATGGACTCTAGGAACGTGCTGGAATTCTATCTTCATGAACCTCTTTCTGAATTCCTGTACATGATGCAGATACGGGAGTATCTTGGAATTCTTGGTTGCCCATTCCTCTCGTACTTGATATATGAGTAAATCTGAATCTCCAATCACTAGCAACTCTTGCACGTTCATGTCGATGGCCATTTTGAGCCCTAAGATACAGGCTTCATATTTGGCCATATTATTGGTGCAGGGGAACCTAAGTTTGGCAGACACTGGATAATGCTGACCGGATTCTGATACCAAGATTGTTCCTATGCCAACTCCTTTGAAGTTTGCTGCTCCATCGAAGAACATTCTCCAGCCGCCATAGGATTCTGCAATGTCTTCTCCTATGAATGATACCTCTTCATCGGGGAAATACGTTTTCAAAGGTTCATATTCTCCATCCACGGGGTTTTCAGCAAGGTGGTCTGCCATTCCTTGTCCTTTGACCGCCTTCTGAGTTGTGTAACGATGTCGAATTCACTCAACAGTATTTTCCACTTGGCTAGCTTGCCAGTGGGCATGGGCTTCTGAAAGATGTACTTTAAAGGATCCATCCTTGATATGAGATATGTGGTATAGGCACAGAAGTAATGTCTCAGCTTCTGAGCCACCTAAGTCAAAGCACAGCAGGTGCATTCCAAAAGAGAATATCGGGCCTCGTACGGAGTGAACTTCTTGTTGAGATAATAAATGGTTTGTTCCTTTCTCCCCGTTTCATCCTGCTTCCCTAAAACGCAGCCGAAATCTCCATCTAACACTGCAAGGTAGAGCAGTAAGGGTCTACCTGGCTCTGGAGGAACTAAGACTGGTAGTGTTGACAGGTACTCCTCGATTCTGTCAAAGGCCTTTTGGCAGTCATCGGTCCATTTTGTAGCGGCATCCTTTTTTAGCATTTTAAAGATTGGTTCATAGATAACCGTAGACTACGCTATGAACCGACTGATGTAGTTCAACCTTCCCAAGAAACTCATCACATCTTTTTTGTTCTTTGGCAATGGCAGTTCTTGAATGTCTTTGACCTTTGATGGATCCAGCTCTATTCCTCAGCGGCTCACGATAAACCCGAGCAACTTTCCGACGGGAACCCCAAATGCACACTTTGTGGGATTTAGTTTTAGGTTGTACCTTTGAAATCTATTGAATAACTTCCTCTAATCTTCCATGTGATCAGTGGCTTTCTTGAACTTGATGATAACATCATCCACATATACCTCAATCTCCTTGTGTATCATATCATGAAAGATAATAGTCATGGCCCTCATGTAGGTGGCCCCTGCATTCTTCAGGCCGAACGACATCATTTTGTAACAATACACTCCCTATGGCGTAATGAAAGCTTATTTCTTAGCGTCTTCCTCATCTATCCAGATTTGATGATAACCAGCGAAGCAATCCAAGAATGACTATAGCTCATGCTTGGCGCAATTGTCAATCAGGATGTGTATATTCGGCAGAGGGAAATCGTCTTTCGGACTGGCCCGGTTGAAATCTCGGTAGTCGACACTGACTCTGACCTTCCCATCCTTCTTTGGCACTAGCACGATGTTTGCTAACCATGTCGGGTATTCCACTACCCTGAGAACCTTATTTTTGACCTGCTTGGTGACTTTTTCCTTGATTTTCAAACTCATATCAGGCTTGAACTTCCTGAGCTTCTGCTTTACCGGCAGACATGTCGAATTAGTTGGCAGTTTGTGGGCCACAATAGATGTACTCAAACCCGTCCTGTCATCATACGACCAGGCGAATAAGTCCTCATATTCCTTTAGAAACTCTGCGTATGCTTTCTTTTCTAATAGCGATAAGTGAATGTTGATTCGTGTTTCCTTGACATTTTCTTCATCTCCCAAGTTAACAATTTCTGTTTCGTCCAGGTTGGACTGAGGTCTGTTCTCAAAGTTCTCGACTTCTTTGACAATCTCCTCAGGTATGTCATCTTCTTCTGTATCAATGTCCGTTTGTTGCGTTGTACATTACATGTCACAGTCATTGGTTCATCAAGATAAGTAATAGTAATCTGTATTGGTAAAGTAAGGAGGAAAATGATAGAAATAAATATTAATTCATTGGAAAAAATCAAACATGCTTTGATAAATTGAATAATTGTTTTGAACATTGAAGATCTTATTGCGGAAATTGAAAAATACAAAAATAAAATCATTTAATGAATAAAATAGTGAATAGTGCTTGTTTTAGCCTTGCTACCCCAAGGCTCGCCAAACTCTGGTTGTCCTGATGGTCCAATTATTGATATGTCCCATCTGCTTAAGATGATCATGCCAGAGTGCACGAACTAACCTTTGTTGAAGGGGAATAACAAACAGAAAATAAAACAAAAAGGTAAACAAGTTAGTGAGGATCATAAAAAGTGTTGCAATATTTAAGCACGTAGTGCAGGAATGTAAATCGTGTCCTAATTTGGGAGCCTTGTTGTGCCCAACGTAGGCCTAGCAACAAATTTATTTGGAGAACTTAGAGTGCTAAATGCTTAATTTCATAATGTAAGAACAGACGAATCCCAAAACGATACTGAAATAATGATAAGAAATGAGTTACTATTGGCACTCGGCCTTATTACATTTAGAAAATGAGTAATCCTAAATCTATTTGGTCTTAGAAGGGCTTCCTCATGTTGAATGTTCTCGTTGATCAAATCCTCAAGCTCGCGCAGGCTCATTAGTAAGAACGCCTTCGACAGATGTCCTTTTTCGTTTCCCTCAGCACTCTGGCAGTCGTTGACTCTTTTCCTCACTTTTCCCTCTTATTCTAACAGGCTATATTCTAGATGATCTAGCTTTTCTCTAGTCTTGATTTTCATTGATTTGGTCATCCGATGGAAGATTCCTCCATCAGTCTAGCAAGAGTGGGGGTATGTTAACCATTCCGAAGTTGGGGGCCTCGTGACTCATTTTTTGCAAAACAAAAAGGTTTAGACCTTATCTCCCCCCACCAGACTCGACTATTTATACAATTATGATCTGCATGAAGCATTTAGTTCTCCAAATAAATGCACAGAACATGAAGACGTCCGTTTAGGTTTAGGGAAACCCAGTGGACTTTTGGAGAAGGTTGTCTTAAAGGATCATTATATGGACAACATAACTAATCTGGCTAGGTTTGACCATGATGCATGCACAATTTGAACAGAGTAAGGTTTTTATGGAGTTTTAGACTAGTACCCATGAGCGGAAAACTCAAGGGGGAAGGCTCGGAACTGTCGACTGCACCACTAATCGACTAGTTTTACCGCAAATATGCCTTTCTGAACTTAGGGGTAATGATATAGGAAGAGCGCAACCACTCATTATAAGCGTCGCTATACTATTTGTTTTGGCACGAGTGTATTATGATGTTGAGCATGATTATGCAATAATTAAAGCATGTTGGCATGTATTTTCATATTAAGAAAGCGATAAATACAGCAGTTTCATAATTTAAAGCAATAAATGAAAGGAAACAAGGAAGATATGTCAGTTTTGCCTTTAAAGAAGAAATTAAATGCTTAAAGTAAATAAACAGATAATTGTACATGGGGAGAGGTACAAATTCACAAGAATAATCTGAAATGGTAAAAGCCTAGAGAAATCCCTAGAAGAGTCGTCATGCTATCGCGCCTCCTTTTTCTCGCGAAATCGGGTTTATGACATTCAGCTGGGACAACTCTTTCCTTTTGGGAAAGGGGTTTGCAATTTTGAAGAGTCGCCACCTAATGATTTTAAGGTGCGTTAGGACACCTATAGAGTATAAATACATCTATATTTTTGATAACCAGAGATAGGGTAAGTGTTTGAAATTATCCTAAGGGGAAGGTGTTAGGCACCCCTCAGGATCCACTAGTGTGGTTCCCGGCCAGATAGTTCTTTGTGAATTTGGGCAATTAACAAGTAAGCAAATATGGCTCAAATAAGAGGGGATTTTTAAATACACAGGTGTTTGAAGAATGATAAAATAAAGCAAAGTTTTGAAAAAGTTATAAATAAACATGTTGAAGGATGCAAAGGGGTCCTAGATTTATGTGTAATATGGATCACATCAATGCAATACCCGTTAATCACTCCTCAAAAGAGGGGCTACACGTGGTATTAGCACACCGGTTATCATATCCATATCTGCCCATCCCACCCCATCAAAGTATTAAAGCGCAAATTGGTCTCGACCTCTATTGCATGCTATTACCCGTCCCATTCTTATCAGTCCCGGAGGATTTAGGACTACTACTCTTATAAGAGGGAGGATTTTAGGCTGACTCTTGGGTTTTAAAGGTAAAAAGACTAAGGCGACATTCAAAACTGATAGGACTACATATCAGGGGAGACATGTAAAATAAATAAGAGGCTTAGATATACCTCATCAAGTAAAACACATAAATAGCATGACTTAAAACACATTTAGGGCCAGAATTTAAAGTACTAAGACATGGGAACTTTAGTTGTTGAAGCAGACTAATTTATTACATAACTCAGATAAGAAGTCTGAATCAGGCCTATCAGCTGATTGTAGTAGTTGCTAATTAAACAAAGGCGGATTCAATTTTATCATTATTACCTAAGGCTTGCCTAGGTGTGTATTGATGATACCCTATGAGCATGATGTCTACTACTGATTCAAAAATGGCAAAGCAGTGATAGTTTTAAACTGGTAAATTGGATCCTATAGGCATGCTTTCTAAACCGCATTAATGACAGGAGTAAGTTGTTTAAACTGATTCAAAAAAAAGGTACGAGTCAACTGATTTTTAACTAAAATGGTTTCAGGTTATAAACTTTGTTGCTAATTTTAATTCCTACAGACATGGTATCTAATGTTAAAGCTGGTTTGGTCCTATAGGCATGGTATCTAATGAAGTGGAGTAGGCAGGATTTATTTGATCAGGACGAGATTCCTGTAGGCATGATTTCTATAGTCATGACATCTAGTTTAGAATCTGATTTTAACTTATGGGCATGAAGTATGATTATGGTCAATAGATCCTATAGGCATGTTCTCTAAGTGTGGAATTAAAATATGCAGAATTTGAAAGCAGATCCTATAGGCAGGATATCTAGGTGTAGAATTATAATATGCGGAATTTGAAGCTGCAGACCCTATAGGCATGTTATCTACCATCCTAACAACTAACATGTCATGACCCTAGTTCACCAATTGTGAACACGTCATGACGGCACCTAGTCTTCACGACCAGGTAAGCCTAACAC
>MU703097.1:8418-29896 GCA_026770625.1 Nicotiana glauca
CTCAAGGTTACCTTCTTTGCATTTTGACTCTTGATTCATGATTTCGAAATCTGACAGCGTTTTGGGATCTAGGCATGAAGTCCGCAAGCATGTCATGTTATTTAAAGCTGCATTATTAGAGCTAAAGAGAAGAAATGAAGGAGAAAAAATAGCAAAATGACAAAGAATAAAGAAAAATAAATAATGAAATATTAATTTCATTTCTTGGAATTTTGAAGATAACAGGGTTCACATTCGAGAATTTAAAAGATAAGAAGCTAAAAGAAACATCCGAGTTACACCCTGAAATAACTCGCGATGCAGAAAAGGTGACAGGGCAAGTCTACTGGAACTTCCGCCTGATCGGGAATGGCGTAGCCTTCCAATTTTGGAGTTTAGCATCTGGTCCCATGTATAGCACCTCAACGGTGCTAGTACCTTCCCCTGGCTGAATCATGTTGGTTTCATAAAGCATTTGCCTCATAGCTCCACAGATATCTTCGATTTCCTCAGCCGTGAACACCTCATCATCCTATTCTTCGCCATACTTAGGCTTGACAAATGTATCATATAGATGTGGCAATGGTTGTGGCAGAACCCATCCTTCCTTCTTTCTTTCCTCGGGCCATTTCTCATCATATGGGGTAGGGTGGAAGCCTACCCCAAAAAACTTTTCCGCTATAGGTAGAGTTACCAGCGCGGATATTCCTTGCAAAGCTTTTCCCAACCCTTTTCCTGGTTTGAAACCGTGTCTAATCATTTCTTTGGCCACTATGATTGAAGCATTAGATAGGAAAGGCTGGGGGCACAAATTTCCTTCTTCATACTGGTCAGCCACCACAACTTCAAAAGCATGATAAACGATATGCTAACTTCCTTCCCTCGCCTCCAAGCATGGTATAAATGGGTCACGATAAATGGTTTGCTCATCTTCTTCATGGACCACGATATCCGGATCTTCATACTCAAATTTTACAATTTGGTGGAGGGTAGAGGGCACAACTCCTGCAGCATGGATCCAGGGCCTTCCCAGAAGAAAATTATAAGATGTATCCATGTCCAACACCTGGAAGGTTACCTCGAAATCCACTGGGCCAATGGTCAATATCAAATCAATTTATTCGGACGAATCCTTCCCGTCCTGATTTCCATTCTGTGCAACATGGAGAGTGGGCAGATGTCAACCCCCGAGCCTCCATCCACCATGACTTGCTTGACGTAGTAACCCTCATATTTGATAGTTAGGGGCAAGGCTTTGTTGTGGGCAGCTCCCTCTGGAGGCAAATCATTTTTACTGAAAGAGAATTGGTTGACGGTGAAGAATATTTCTGCCATTCTTTCAAGTTGCTCGACTGACATTTCAACTGGCACATACGCCTCATTCAAGGCTTTCATAAGGATCTTCTGATGTTCGGTGTATTTTTTCACCAATGACAACAGTGACACTTGCTCAGGATATTTCCTCAATTGCTCCACTGTTTCATAATCCAGCATCTTCATTTTCAGGAAGAAAGACTCTGCTTCCTCAGCTCTCACTGGCTTCTTAGGCGGAAAGCGCCTTCGTGTAACATCGTTCACCTCTTGTACATTTGAATACTTTTCAACATGGGCTTTCCTAGAAGTTCTCCCAAAATTTCCTTGCCCTTGTATGTAGCCACTGTTTGCTGGTAGTTCCATGGCACTACAGAAGGGTTTGTCATTGGCTTCAGTACATGCGTCCAATAACCACTGGCTCACTCAGCCAAAGCGGTTTAATTGTCCCCCGTACCACATAAGCTCCTTCCGGCACATACATTTGAGTCCCCTTTTTCACTTTAAACTTCTTTGGAGCACTCAAAACCAGTGGTTTCTCTTGGTGACCGCACGGAACATAAGAAACCCGTGTTTAGGAGGCACTGGCTCTGTTTTTGTCTCAGTTTTCTTCTCAGGCTCAGTTTTGGCAATTTCATTCTTCTTCTCCCCTTTTCCCTACTTCGGGGCTGCCTTAGGCTTCCTTTCTGCATCGGTAATAGAAATTATGGCTTTCAGGGCCAAATCAAATTTCTGGTCTTCACAAATCATACCGATTATCGGCCCGTTGTTGTGAGCGGTAAAATGGTTATTGGTAACATTCGGGGCTTCTTCATCCCTCAACACTATTTTTCCTTTTTCAATCAAATCTTCCATAACTTTCTTCAATATCCAGCAGTTGTCAGTACTATGCCCTTCAGCTCCTGAATGATAGGCACAACAGACACCCCGTTGATATGCTGGAGATTCCAGGTTGTGCCTATTTTGGGGGATAGGTTGCAGCAGATTCATCTGGATGAGCTTCGGGAACAAACTGGAGTAGGGTTCACCAATTGGTGTAAAATTTGGTCGTCTAGGTGGTTCCTGAGGGCGAAAATTATTTTGTGGTGGTCGGGGATTATATTGGTTTTGGTAAGGAGGTTGATTTCTTTGGAATGGAGGTGGATTTCGGTTAGCTTGTGGTTGCAGTCGGCCAAAAGGTTGAGCATTCATTACCGCATAAGGTGGGGGAGCATATGCCATATCATCATGAGGATAGTAGTGTTGAGGGGTTCTTTAAGAGAACACCGGTCTAGGAGCCCGGTATCTTCTTCCTTCCGATGCTGTCATAACCGTTTCTTTTTTCTTTTTGCCCTTGGCCATTCCTCTAGACCCGCCTTGGATAGCTTGGGAGGTTGCTTTTATGGCCGACTGGCTATAGATTCTGCCCATTTTTAGACCATTTTCTACCATTTCTCCAATTTTTATTGCCTTTGCGAAAGGCTTACCCATGGAGGACTTTTTATTCTGAAAGTAGTCTGCTTCCTGAGCCTGCAGGAAAACAGTGACCATCTCCACCTCATCCATCGTTGATGCATGTTCTCTCCATTTAATAACGTATTCCCTGAAGCTTTCAAAGGGTTTCTTCTTCAAATTTTCTAGGGAATTCCTGTCTGGTGAGATATTGATGTTGTATTGAAATTGCCTGACAAAGTCTCTGGTAAGATTGTCCCAAATATACCAACGTGAGACGTCTTGGTCCATATACCATTCGTAGGCAATGTCAATTAAGCTCTCCTCGAAATACGCCATCAACAATTCTTCTTTGCCATCGGCCCCTCGTAGCTGATTGCAATACTTCTTCAAGTGAGCAATGGGGTCGCCGTGCCCGTCATACTTCTCAAATTTTGGTGTTTTGAACCCTGACGGCAAGTGTACATGTGGGAACATACATAGGTCTGTATAGGAGACACTATTTTGCCCGCTCAAGCAATGCATATTTTTTAAGCTCTGCTCGAGGCTTCTCATTCTCTTTGCCATCTCATCCTGCTCTAGGGCTTTGGGGGTTTTGTCCTGCCCTGGTGTAAGCTCGTATGGTGGCTGCTGAGAGTAAGTATATTGAGGATAATTAGGAGGGTCACCCTGGAATACGGGATTTTGGAATGTGAAGACTGAAGGGTCAACTACATGCTTGGGTAATGATGGTTGTGTTGTTGTGGAAGCTGGTGGAGCCGTGAAGATGTTGGGAGCAATTCCAAATAGGAACACCTGGGGGCGAGCCTCAGAAGGTGTTCCGAAGAAACGAGCAGTTACGGTTGGTTGCCCTAGAGGAATGTTTTGGTGGCTGATGGGGACAGTGGTAACACCTCTAGATCTAGGGAATAACTCCTGGAATCGGGGGATGGTACTTGGAGGTTCCTTTCCGTTGTTCCAAGCATCCCACATTTCCATCAATCGCAGGCGCAAGAACCGATTTTCTTCAGCTGTAAGGGATTCAGAGGTCGGGCCCCCCGAGATGGTGCTGTCTTCGGGTATAGGGATTGCAGAAAGAGTCATTTCAGACGACATCTCTGTATTTCCTTTGGATCTGGTGAAATAGCGATGTGAGGCCAGCTTACCACATACCAAACACCATTTCTAAAAAGCCCAACTGGAATTGACAGCAACACCAGTTAGTGTGAACAAATAACAGATAGGTAACTGCACATTGGAGTGTGATGCACCTATATAGTTAAATGAATATCTACATGTTTGCTTCGGTTGCATGCGTCATCCCGGCTTTTCTCTTGTTCCTTTTCTCTTTTCTTTCTCTTTTTGTTTTATCTTCTCTCATTTTTTTTCCTTCTTCTTCATTTTTATTTTGCTGCTTTTCCTTTTCCTTTTCCTTGGCCATGGTTTTTCACTCAATACTTTATTTTCTTCCTTTGTGTTTCTTTTCTCTCTTGTTTTTCCTTTTACTTATTTCCCTCGTATTTCTCTTTTTCTCTTTTTCTTAGAATTACGGTCGAATCTTATGTAGATTGCCTACGTATCATGGTCCCGCATGAATCAGACCATGCGTAGTTCTTGCAATCAAGTACACAAGCAAACTCTTCTTTTTTTTTTTGAATTTTGAAAGAAATACTTTGGAAGAAAAAGGGAAATATTTTTTATTTTGATTTTTTGTTTTGAAAGAAAGACTTCTAAAAATTCATTTTCTTTTTATTGGAACTTTGAGAATTTTAGAAGTAAAAAGAAATATTTTTGTTTGAATTTTCATTTATTTTATCTTTTTTTAACACGAAAGAAAAATATTTTTTTTTTAGATTTTGAAATTTGCCTCTTAATTTCCGAAAGAGGGGCTTTTACGAAAATGTTTTGGATTTTTGAGCAAAAATATTTCTCGTACTCAAATTTTCAACATTTGTTTTTTTTAAATTATTTATGAAAGAAAGACATCTAAGGAGTATTTTAATGATTTATTTTGACCTAAAAGGAAAAAGTGGGTATTTTTTTTACAGAATATTCATTTAGGAAAAACAAGAATTGGTTTTGCAGATACGGCCTTTCGGCACTTCTGCGAGGAAGATTTTAAAGTTGTGCCCGCAAACCATTTAAAAATGACTCAGGGTGGGTGTTCTTGCAAAAATAGCCTTCCGACGCCCTTTTGGGAACATTCGGCTTATTTTAAAACAAGAATGGCATTACCCGACTTATTTTGATAAAAATTAAAATTTTGGTATTATGGCTATTTTTGAAAAAAGGATATTGGACCCGATGAGGGTTGCCTACGTATCTCACATCCGATGATAATCAAACCAACGTAGTTCGGGCAGCCATGCCAAAATAAAAACTATTTTGAACCGAAATTTTCTTTCTATTTTTTCAAACATTTTTCTCGTTTTTCTTTTTGTTTTTCCTTTTTCACAAATCCGACCGCATTTCGGTACTATTCGGGCATTGTCTTTTTTCAAATGGTCACCCTCACTTAGTCCTAACACCACTTATTTTTCTAAATTTTCACTCATTTAGACAAGCCGGTCAACATGCAAAGTCGAGCAAATAAATGCGCAAGTAACACGTAAGATGCACCAGGATGGTCAATTCATTTCAGGTCACCCGTCCTAGACGCACCCAACCCCTGTGTTGAGTCCCCTAAGTCAAATGCACATGATGCAAAAAAACGTCCTACTAGGGATCCGGCATGTGTTTTTGTTCTTCTAGGTTTATTGGTCTAGACCTGGCTTACCCAAGCGGACAACTCGAGCCGAGGGGGAGGCAGCGTACCGGGGATACAGAAGCTCTGCCGGCTTAGCAACTTATCCAACCTCGTTCTAAATTAGGAAAGACTCTAAACAGAAGAGAAGCTACACGAAGTGCACCCTTCTCCTTGATGTAGAAGACTCAGAGAGGGAAGGGATTTGCGACAGTTTATATATACAATTTCAAAATATATCAAAGCGGTAAAACATTTCGCACATATAGCATGGAACATATAGAAATCAGATAAAATCAAATATAACAATTGTACTAAGCTCGAATTCTTGAACCCTGAATCGAAATTCTGGGTTCGTGTCCCCAACAGAGTCGCCAGAGCTGTCACACCTCCTTTTTTACACACCTACCCCGAAGGATAATGTATAAGGGAGTTTTTCCATTTAAAGTGACATTATTTGAAATGGGATTATTTATTTATGTTTAGAGTTTCCACTTGGGATATGATTGGATTTTGGTGTCCCAAGTCACCGGTTTAACTTAAATCCCAAATCGAGGAAAATTGTCGATTTCCCAATTGGAGTCTGCGAACTAGAAATTCTGAATAAGGAATTTTGTTGACTTGAGGGAAGGTGTTAGGCACCCCTGGATCCCGTGGTTCTAGCACGGTCGCTTAAATTATTATAAATGGCTAAAATCCGATTTTTATATATGTTCCAACCGATAATGCAATTTTAAGACTATTTACTGCTTTTAGTTAACTTTTCAAAGTAAGTGAATGTCGTTTAAAAATTTATTTTTGGACCACGTCACATGAAATGCACCCGGATCCTCGACATATTCTTATTCAACGTTTTTGAATTTTGATTTGGGTTGCATGAAATGCACACCCGTGTTTAAGAAGGTAAAATTATTAAAAGCACGCCTAAAGCGACTAACGGGTTATTATCTTTGTGGAGGGCCGTGAAATTCGCTAAAAGGCATGCCCCGAATTCTAAATATTTTTAATTAATCATTTAATGAGGGCCTCGCAATTTATGCCTTTTGTTCGGCGAGGCTTGTCTCACTTTGTTATTTAAAGGCCAAACTAAAGCAAACTACGAATTTCTATTATTTTTTTGTCTCTAAAAGGGCATAATTAATTTACATTTATAAATTCGGGTCTCGGGTTCAAGTCCAAATTCAAACAAAAGGGGAAACCCTCCTAATTTGAACTCGCTACTTAACTCGAGAATCTAAATTTATATTTGCAAATCAATCCCCATATTCTTAATATAATTTAAAGGATTTTTGATTTCAGCATTTTTTGGGCCTTCAACCTTGCATTTTTGAACTTGTCCAAACAAATAAGGATGGCAGCAGTTTGTTTTCCGGACTGATACTAGCCCTGGCTTCAATGCAAGCCCAAATATCATTCATATTGGGCTCCAAAATGGCTTGGGTTGTGCGCCCTGGGCCTATCAACGAGCCCAAACATTCTACTACACGATTCCAAGCCATTCAATTCATGAATCAGACTAACAGAGAGAGGGGAACTCCAAATACAATATCATTACTGATTAATTCTAAATTTGATACATAATCTGAACATGATACAAACATTTAGAGGCTTTGATAGCTGGTAAATGTAATTACACTTGGAACTTATTTGATGTGCTGGAACGTTGAGTATTTGACCTCAAAAGTTGACTATAATTGTTTGCCCTAATTATAATACTACTTCTACTATCATTTAATCACAGAGTTGCATTCAACTTCATATTAACACATGAAACGTTCCTGAAGTGATGAAGCAGTCCCTATAACACGTGAGACATTGTTTATTAACGCTTATATGATTAATTCTAATGCACTATAATGACTTATGGAATTAAAAGTCAGCAACAAACAAACTATGAATTATAATATCAATGCATAGCTATCATGGCTTTTACTACCTAAAATCAGAAACTATGTATAGTCCAGTTCAGTTACAACATTTAACTACTAAAAGTGGAATTAAACTAAGCTAACATAAACATCAAGCCAAGAGTAATAGGATTTCAATTTCACTTCTCAAATCAAATATACATCACCATGGTTTAGAGCGTGTACCTGGATAATGAATCAAAATAAGAGAAGAGGTGATCAACAGTGACAAATAGCAGCAATCAGCAGCTCATATCAACAGCAAATAGAGCCAATTTTTAAACCCAAAATAGCACCACAAAACCCAGAGTTGAACGACTGGAGATTAGCACCCACAAAATAACCAAATAGGCTCAAATAGACTTGCAATTGAACTTAGGATACGTCCAAAGCTTCAGCAATCAAAAACACCAAGGATTCTCAAACCAATTTTATGATAGGAACTTGAATTAAGAGCTAAAACTTCGAGATTGATCTAGGAAGTTTAAGTAGAGCAGTATTTTGGGATTTTTATGTTGTTTTTTTTTTTGGTTAGATCTGGATTTTGGTTTGAATTTCAAATTCTAGGTTCTAAACTTGCTAAAAATTGCTTTGGGAGGGAAATTTGGGGCTGAACACTTTGGGAATTTTTCAGAGG
This sequence comes from Nicotiana glauca, assembly GCA_026770625.1. Classification (NCBI taxonomy): domain Eukaryota; kingdom Viridiplantae; phylum Streptophyta; class Magnoliopsida; order Solanales; family Solanaceae; genus Nicotiana; species Nicotiana glauca. The sequence continues at coordinate 16,406 of MU703097.1, forward strand.
GTGTAAACTTGTAAATGAAGGCGTTAAGCCTGCTTTTTATAGGCAATAAAGGGGCGGGAATGTTCTAGAGGTTTTTACTCATTCTCCCCCCCCCCCCTTTATTTCAGAATTTAATCATTAATCCCTAAATTTGTGGCTTGTTGCCCAAGTTACTGTATTAAAAATGCAGAATCATACACCAAGGCCCCTAGGACCTAGGATATTCTAGCTTTGTTTTCTACCTATGGAATACCTATATTACCCTCACTTCTATTCTGAAATTACCGAGCCTTAACAAATTGACCCATTTTAGGTGCCCAAACTACCCCATATCACCCCTGAAATTACTAACCCTTGTATTAAACTATAACCCCCTGTCCCATTTACCTTAGTTACATTTAACTATGGTTAATCCAGGACTAGGTTATTCAGCTATATCTAACCAGGTTCAAAACTATGGAATTGATTTATCAAAACTAAATAAGACTGCAAATTAATCCTAGTTCATTCTTTACCAAACCATCAATCAATCAAATTAACAATCAAAACATTAAACTAAGCAATTAAACACAAACTAGCACAGAATCATCTCTATTATCAGTCAGGCCAAAAACAAAGAGAAATTAATAACAAACAAAATTTTATAGAGTTAAGAGAAAAGAATAAGGAATCAAAACTAAAAAAAATATAAGAATAAAAAATGCAGGCAGGAATACTAGACTCAATCAACATGGAATAAAATCCTAAAAACAAACAAAAAATCAGGATAAAATTAATTCCAAATTAACTACTGGAAAAAGAAAATCAAGATGAAACAAAAAACAAAAAGAATACGGGTGAAAGAAAAATAAAGGGGGGGATAACAAGAAATACCTAAAGCGGCATGAAAGATGGTGAAGAAATCCTTTGAATTTTGACCGGATTAGACCTTAACCATGTGTTTTCAAGTGAAAACACAAGACTAGGGTCTATTCCAGTCTAAAATCCTCACAATCCTGTTGAATTTGGTTTTGTGACATTAGGGCATGATTCTTTGATTAAAAATTTGAATAGTTGGAGGAGGATTTGAAGGAATATAACTAGGGATTTGGTATGAGGAGGTGAGAGAGGTTTTATGATGTAAATCTGGAGTGGTTTGGTGGTGGCGCCACCGTGCACGGTGGTGGCAGCGCCTATGGTTTGGAAGATTAAGGCGTTTGGTTGGGATTTGAAGCAAGTTGTGGGTGGACTTGGGAAGAAGGGAGCGAGGAGGAGAGGGGAAGCGATTTCCGGCCGGCGGCTTAGGGCGGAGGGTGGCGGAGAAGGCGGGGGAGGCAGTACGAGGAAGAAAGAGTGGTCTAGGGTTAATGAAGAATTTCCAGACATTTTTATTAAAAGGCCTTGAACGAATGAGGACCGTTGGATGATGAGAAATGGACGGTCAAGATTAATTGACACCAAAACGGCGTCGTTTTGTTACAAAGGGTTCGGCTGGACCATCAGACGGGTTTGAAGGGTTTTGGGCTGGGATTATTTGGATACTAGCCCAAATACAAGCTAGCCTGGTTTTCTTTAAGCTCAAACCAATTTTATTTCTATTTCTCTTGATTTTTGTTTTATGTTAAAAAAATAAAATTAAAACTATAAAAAACCTGGATTGAACTAAAATTTTATTTAAGCTTAAACCAAATTTATTTTATTTTCTTTTGATTTTGTTTTGTTCTTAAAAACAAAATTAAAACTATCAAAATTAAACTACGTAAACTACGTAATTTTCACAAAATAACTAAATCCCAATTTAAAAGGGAAATTAAACAAAAATATAAAATGACTATTTTTGTTATTTTTTCTCATTTTTGTAATATTAAAATGCAGACTATTTTTGTATTTTTGGAATTATATCAAGTAAAATGCACACAAAATGTAAACAAGACATAGAATCATGCAATTAATTCCTAAAAATTCAAATAATAAAGAAAAATCCTAATTCTAAGGAATTTTGTAGGAGTAGTTTAAGCGTGGCAAAAATTACGTGCTGACAAACACCCTACTTTAGGATTTTAAATTCAAACCTTAATTGTGTATAAGTCATGTTGTCTTTGTGCATTATCTGGGGAGGTATATATGAACCTTCTATTCATTTTCTGTGTTTTACCCTTTTAAATACAGTCCAACCTGTTTTATACGTCGCCTTAGTATTTTGCCTTTAAAACTGAGGGTCTGCCTAGAACCTCCTTCTTATAGGATAAGAGTCTTAACCTCTGGGACTGATAGGAAGGGACGGGTAACAGCATGCAATAAGAATCGAGACCAATCGTCGCTTTAGTTACCTTCACAGGGTGGGAAAGGGTAGATATGAATATGATGACCGGTGCGATAATGCCACACGTAGCCCCATTCTAAGGAGTGATTACCAGGCATTGTACTGATGTGATCCATATTACAAACAAACCTAGGACCCCTTTTACATTCATAAGCATGCTTAGATTATAACTCTTTTCAAAACCTTGCCTTTTTTATTATTATTAATCGTTTTTCAAATGCTTGTGTATTTTAACCTAAATACCCTGCTATGTGAGCCTTACTTATCTATTTGATAATTGCACAAATTCACAAAAACTCTGGCCGGGAACCATACTAGTGGATCCTGAAGGGTGCCTAACACCTTTCCCTTAGGATAATTTCAATCTCTTACCCTATCTCTGGCTATCAACGTAGTTGTTGCTAAACATTGTAGGTGCCCTAACGCACCTTAAAAATCATTAGGTGGCGGCTCTTCAAAAATGCAATACCCAATTCCCAAAAGGAAATGAGTTATTACACCTCTATGAATGTAAAAAATTGGACTCCTCCCCGCGGAGGGAAAATGGGGGCCCGACATTAGCGATAAGTTCTTTGGCGTAGGCTTTCAGGCCACGTCAGTGGATGAAATATTGGAAATGAGCTGAAGAACAATGGTTGAGTCTTGACTCAGCCAATACCGCATCTGTTTGAAACATTCGTCAAGCCCAAGTACACAGAAGAGGATGATGAGGCCTTCACGGCCGAGGAAATCGAAGAAATATATGGAGCTACGAGGCAGATGCCGTATGAAACCCACGTGGTCCAGCTGGGAGAGGGCTCGAGTACCACTGAGGTGCTATATATGGGGCCCTATGCCAAGTTCAAAAACTAGAAAGCTACTATATTCCCAGTCAGGTGGTAATCCCGGTAGTCCAGTCTTGCCACCTTTTCTACATCATGAGTTATTCCAGGGTACAACTCGGATGTTTTATATACTTTTATAACTTTAAATTCCAATGTAAACCCTGTTATCTTCAAAACTATATGAAATGAAATCAATATTTCATCGTTGATGAATCTCTCTTTTTATTCTTTCTGATTTTTGTTAGTTTTTCTTATTTCTTCTTTCAGTTCTAATAATGCAGCTTTAAATAATATGACATGCTTATGAACTTCATGCCAGATCCAAACACGTTGTCTAATTGTGAAATAATGAATCAAGAACCAGAATATGATGAAGAAGAGGCTTTTAGGGAAATAAATCAAGATTGGAACAATTTGAGAATAAGCCTAAGCCAAATCTAAATGAAACCAAGCCAGTAAATTTGGGTAGTTCAAAAGAGGTCCAAGAAACCATGATAAGCATTCACACAGATGAAAGAAGTAGGGATGCATTGATTTAACTTTTGTTTGAATTCAAAGATATGTTTGCATGGTCCCACCATGATATGCCAGGACTAAGTGTTGATCTAGTGATGCGCAATTGCCAACTTACCCTGATTGTCCCCCTGTCCAGCAAAACCAAAGAAAGTTCAAAACTGACATTAGTGACAAGATCAAAGAAGAGGTCACCAAGCAGTTGAAAGCGAGTGTAATCAGAGTAGTCCGATTCACCAGATTGTTGGTTAATGTAGTCCTTATCCTAAAGAAAGATGGGAAAACCCGAGAGTGTGTTGATTATCGGGATCTAAACAAAGCAAGTCTTAAGGACAACTTTCCTCTGCCAAACATCCACATCCTCGTTGACAAATGTGCCAAACATGAGATACAATATTTCATAGATTGTTATGCTGGATATCATCAGGTCTTGATGGATGAAGAAGATGCGAAAAAGGCAGCCTTCACCACACTGAGGCACCTATTATTATAGGACCATGCCTTTTGGTTTGAAGAACGTCGGGGCAACGTAAATGAGAGTTATGACTACCATCTTTCATGACATGATGCACCAGGAAATCGAGGTGTATGTGGATGATGTGATCATTAAATCTAGAACACAGGACAACCATGTTCAGGACCTAAGAATATTCTTTGAGCGTGTGCGCAAGTATGATTTGAAGCTAAACCCGACTAAATGTGCATTTGGAGTTCCGTCAGGGAAACTTTTGGGATTCATAGTCAGTCGGAGGGGCATTGAGCTGGATGGAACGAAGATAAAGTCTATTCAGGATTTGCCTCCTCCGAGAACCAAGAAAGCGGTCATTAGTTTGTTGGGAAAGTTGAATTACATCAGCCAACTCATTGCTCGGTTGACTTCCACATGTGAACCCATATTCAAGCTGTTGAAGAAAGATGCAGTGATTAAATGGACAGATGAGTGTCAAGAAGCCTTTGACAAAATCAAAGACTATCTGTCAAACCCGCCAGTCTTGGTCCCACGCGAACCTGGGAGGCCTTTGTTTTTGTACCTAACAGTCTTGGAGAATTCCTTCAGTTGTGTCCTCGGGCAACATGATGTGACCGGGAAGAAAGAGCAGGCAATATACTATTTGAGCAACAAGTTCACTAGTTATGAAGGCAAATATACCCTACTGGAAAGGACTTGCTGCGCCCTAACTTGGGTCGCCCAGAAGCTTAAGCATTACCTGTTGGCCTACACCACTTACCTCATCACTAGGTTCGGCCCTTTAAATTACATATTCCAGAAGCTGATGCCCATAAGGAGGTTGGGAAAATGGCAAATCCTGCTCACTGAGTTCGACATAGTCTATGTCACTCCCACGACAATGAAAGCTCAAGCTCTAGCAGATCCCTTAGCTGAAAACCCTGTTAATCATGAGTATCAGCCTTTGAGTACTTAATTTTTGGACTAGGAAGTGATTTCAGTTGAGGTAATTTCAGAAGAAGCCAATGCTTGGAATATGTTCTTCGATGGAGCGATGAACGTAAAAGGTGTTGGGATTGGGGCAATTTTGATCTCACCCATTGGTCAGCACTATCCGGTCACAGCTCGGCATCGATTTTTCTGAACAAATAACATTGCCGAGTATGAGGCCTGCTTTATGGGCATGAACATAACAACTGATCAAGATGTGAAAGAATTGGTAATCATGGGAGATTCAGATCTGATTATCCAACACGCTCAGGGAGAACGGGGAACTTGGAATGTCAAGATTATACCATACAAGAAACATGTAGTAGATCTTAGCAAATGGTTCAAATCCGTTGAGTTCAGGTACGTCCCCCGGTTTCACAATGAGTTAGCAGATGCACTCGCTACTTTGGCCTCGATGTTGCCATATCCAGGAAATGTCCACATTGACCTGTTGGAAATACAAATCCGAGAGAGGCATGGTTACTACAATATGGTTGAGGTGGAACCAAATATTCATCCATGGTATCATGATATCAAGAGATCACTGAAAAAGAAAGAATATTCAGAGCAAGCCAATGGAGACCAAAAGCGAACCATTAGGAGGCTTGCCAGCGGTTTCTTCTTGAGTGGCGATGTCTTATATAAAAGGACTCCAGACCTTAACTTTTTAAGATGTGTAGATGCCGAAGAGGCCGAAATAAGCATGCATAAAGTGCACACAAGAGTGTGTGGACCTCACATGAATGGATAAGTTTTGGCAAAGAAAATCCTACGAGCAGGCCATTACTGGATGATGACTATGGAAAAAGATTGCTTCAGATTTGTCTGCAAATGTCATCAGTGTCAAGTGCACGGTGACCTGATTCATGCACCACCTACAGAACTGTATCTTATGTTATCACCATGTCCATTCGTTGCTTGGGGTATGGACGCCATTGGGCCAATCGAGCCAAAAGCTTCAAATGGGAATAGATTTATATTGGTTGCCATCGACTACTTCACAAAGTAGGTTGAAGCATTTACTTTCAAAGTTGTCACTAAGACATTAGTGGTAGACTTTGTGAACTCCAATATCATTTTCCATTTTGGTATTCTTGCCACTATCATTACGGACAATGCTGCAAACTTGAATAGTCATTTGATAAGGGAGATATGTGAGCAGTTTAAGATCACGCATCAAAATTCTACCCCTTATCGACCCAAAGCTAATGGAGATGTCTAACCAGCAAACAAGAATATGAAAAAGATTGTGATAAAGATCATTCAAAGTTCCAGGCAATGGGATGAAAAGTTGTCATTTGCATTGTTGGGATATCTCACAACTGTGCGAACGTCAGTCAGAGCAACCCCATATCTTTTTGTTTATGGCACTGAAGCCGTGATAGCCGCAGAAGTTGAAATCCTTTCTCTTCGGATCATTGTGGAAACTGAGATTGAGGACAGTGAGTGGGTCAAAACACGTCTGGAACAGTTAACCCTGATTGATGAAAAGCGGATGGCCACAGTATTCCACGGGTAGTTATATCAATAAAGAATGGCCTGTGCCTACAACAAGAAAGTGCGGCCTAGGAACGTTGAAGGGGGCAAATTATTTTGAGGCGTATTCTCCCTCACCATCAAGAAGCAAAAGGGAAGTTTGCTCCTAACTGGAAAGGCACATACATTATCAGAAAATTATTGCCAAAAGGGGCATTATACCTAGGAGACATTTAAGGAAATAACCCTGAAATAGCTATGAATGCAGATGCGGCCAAACGGTACTACGTTTAACTCTTTTGTGGTAATAACATTCCCCTATTGGGATGATTAAGGCTTTCATTCTCGCTACCCCAAACACTCCAATCCTTTGCTAAACCTTTGAGCCGGTTACTTTTCTTTCAGTACCCTCTTTGGAACTTGAAAATGTTTGTAAAAAAAACAAAGTTCCTTGAACTATGTTCGACTTTATTCCAAAAGGATACATAGCCAGCCTCTCTCTGGGGTTCAGTCACACAAAAACAAAAATCCATGTTCCCCCGAAAGTGAAACTGGGGCAGATGTTATAACGGGTCAGCGACGGTTTGCCTAAAAGGTTCCAAAGTTTTAATTCAATCCAGACTTTTTTTACCCCAAATCCTGTTCAAGTCCTTCTGATCAATCGATAAAGATGTTCAAAATTGGAGGATATGGCTACTTGGATCCGAGACAATCTAAATGAGAGAAATAAAATGAGAGAGTCTTATTGGTGAAGACCCACACGGGCATCGTAAGGCGATGACAAGTAGAGAAACTAAAAATGAGAGAGTCTTGTTAGTTAAAACTTGCAAAGAGCACTATAAGGTGATGATGAGAAGAGAAATGATAGAGGTCAATTGGTGAAAACCCAAAAAGGGCGTCGTTGATCGACAACAAGGAATTCTTTATACCCTTTGGCACTGTAAGAGTCCCGGAGAGGTTTCACAGTTTATAAGAGATTGGATAGTTGCGTAGATCGGGAATCCAGTCTAAGAAGCATGTCATGTCTATTGAAGTCTGCATGCACTCCAGTTAAGTCCTTCTTTCTTCCCCCGAAAGGGAGACCTCTTATTAAATTAATTATCATGTCCTTTTTTTAATTTCTGTTAAGTCCATTTCGGTCTAATCCCTCTTCGAAACTGATACAAAGAAAAGATGGAAATATTGGTTTTATAGGTTTCTGCTTAACAAAAGCCAAATCCAAAGAAAAGCACCCAGCCTCAGCAGGTTCATCAAGCCGATCCCGGCTGGCCGTGATGGCCGATGCTCCAAAGTAAAATAGTTGAAAATGAAAGGAATCCAAATTCAAGCGCCCCTAAAGGCAGAATAAGATGAAAAAGCCAAAAGTCCTACACGGGTAAACCGTCATGTGAAATTTTGGAAAGTTAAGGTCCTCAGTTTTAGAAGAGAGATCGATCTCCAGAAAGCCAGCAAGCAACAGAGGTTCTCATCAAAAGAATTGGGCCGAGATCAAGTGATAAAAAACAATCAAGGACACAAAACCAACCACCATTTCAAACTAACAATTATTCTTTGTTTGAAAACATGAAATAGGTGCAATCCAAAGCAACCTTAAGAAGCAGGTGCAACCAAAATGAAAACGCAAGGGCTAGAAACCGCTTTGTAGTAACAATCATTAAAGGGAAGTCCCCCAAAAAATTCTTTCCCGCATTTACTCATTCCATGAAATAAAAAAAATGAAAAAATAAAATGAAAAAAAGAAATAAGAAAAAAAATCAAAAAAAATGGTAGCCTAAGGTCCCCAATCTCTAGTTACGCCTTTCCAACATAGGGTCTCCAATCCCTAGTTGCTTTTATTTTTAGACATAGGGTCTCCACTGCCTAGTCGCCTTTCCAACATAGGGTCTCCACTCCCTAGTTGAATTTATTTTTAGACATAGGGTCTCCACTCCCTAGTTGCCTTTCCAACACAGGGTCTTCAGTCCCTAGTTGAGTTTATTTTTAGACATAAGGTCTCCACTCCCTAGCCGTCTTTCTAACATAGGGTCTCCAATCCCTAGTTGATTTTATTTTTAGACATAAGATCGCCTCTCCCTAGGCGCCTTTCCAACATAGGGTCTCTACTCCCTAGTTGAATTTATTTTTAGACATTAGTCTCCACTCCCTAGTCGCCTTTCCAACATAGGGTCTCCACTCCCTACTTGAGTTTATTTTTAGACATAGGGTCTCCACCCCTAGTCGACTTTCCAACATAGAGTCTTCTCTCCCTAATTGAGTTATTTTAGACATAAGGTCTCCACTCCCTAGTTGAGTTTATTTTTAGACATAGGGTCTCCACTCCCTAGTCACCTTTCCAACATAGCTCCATTCCCTAAGTTGAGTTTATTTTAGACATAGGGTCTCCACTCCCTAGTCGCCTTTCCGACATAGGGTCTCCACTCCCTAGTTGAGTTTATTTTTAGACATAAGGTCTCCACTCCCTAATCGCTTTTCCAACATAGGGTCTCCACTCCCTAGTTGAGTTTATTTTTAGACATAGGGTCTCCACTCCCTAGTCGCCTTTCCAACATATGGTCTCCAATCCCTAGTTGATTTTATTTTTAGACATAGGGTCTCCACTCCGTAGTCGCCTTTCCAACAGAGGGTCTCTACTCCCTAGTTGAAATTTAGACATAAGGTCCCCACTCCCTAGTCGTCTTTCCAACATAGGGTCTCCACTCCCTGGTTGAGTTTATTTTTAGGTATAAGGTCTCTAATCCTTAGGTGCCTTTCTAACATAGGGTCTCCATTCCCTAGTTGATTTTATTTTTAGATATAGGGTCTCCACTCTCTAGTCTACTTTTCCAACATAGGGTCTCCACTCCTTAGTTTATTTCATTATAGATATAGGGCTCCACTCCCTAATCTCTTTTTTCCCAAGGATCCACAATCCTGACTTTATCGCATTCAATAAAGAAATAGTTTAGATTTTGTTACAATAACTAGTGAAATTTTCCTAGTTAAAAATAGGGAGGAAAATTTCATTCATTTGTTCGCTTTGGTGCCTAAATAGGTTTTCATCCTGAGGCACAAGGTTTGAGATGACCAAAAGAAGAAGTCTCAACCCGAATAAAAGAAAAGAAGAAACAACAAAAGAAGTTGAACTCAAGATGCAGAAGCGGAGAAAAGATTCGGACTACTCAAATTTGATTGAAGTCACAAGCTTCGCATTTCCCGCCTTGATCCGAAAAGCTGAAGAAGAACGAACCAGTGATTGCAACTAGCAGCATCAAGATTCAGATCAAAGTCTATAGGAAGAACCAGCCAAGACTCAAGATCAAGCTTAGAAGGTTTATATATAGGAATCTTATAACTCTTAGTTGATAGGCTTAGCTAGTTTGTTTTTTTTAATATTATTTTGGTTTAATAAGGAGTTCAGCAAGCAGAAACAGCAGCAACAACACTAGCATGATTCCTTTATAGCCAAGGATATGTAGGCAACCTCTAAGGCAAGGTTCGGTCAGGCATTTCCAAAAGATGCTTCTCTTGGAGTTTCAAAACAGGCAAAAATCCCTCATAATTGCTCATTTTGTCTTTGCCCAAAAACCCTTCGTGTTTTCGAGCAAAGAGGGGCAGCTGTGAGCATATGATTTTTGCCCTATACAAAATACTCCTATAAAATCCCAAGAAAATAGGTCTTCTGTTAATTATTTTCCATTTTAGGAATTTTTGAAGAATTTTCTTAATTATTTTTATTTTTTTGTGCATATTTAATTTTTATTTAAACCATGAAAAATACCAAAAATATCATACAATGTATTTAGAATTTTGTTTTTATATTTTTTAGAATTAATTAGTAATTATTGGTTTTATAAAAATCTGAAAGTCACAAAAAATAGCTAATTTTTACATTTTTTTATTTTAATTTTTAATTTATTAATTTTCCTCTTTTAACTTAGAATTAAGGGATGTTGATATTTTTTATAATTGGTTAAATAGTTTAATTATATATTTTTAGATAATTTAGGTTTTTTAACTATTAGGATTTTTAATTTTAAAAAAACAAAGGAAAAGGAAAATAAAGAGAGATTTGAAAAAAAAAAGTATTATTGGGCTAGTCTCACACCAAATCTGAGCCAAACCAGTCTGATTCACGCCTATGACCCAGGCCCGAAATGAGCTCACCCGGTCCAGCTCTGCGTAACCCCCAGAACGACCCCGTCTTGTGTGCAATTGATCACAGTCGTTGGATTTTTTTAATCTAACGACCCGAAACTAACCAACCTTTTACCTTATAACTATCCCAAAATAGTCAACCCCCCCCCCCAAAAAAAACCTCAAAAATTCACTCAGTCTATCTCTCATCTCTCTCAACTAGCCAAACCCTAGCCACCCCTCCATTCCATCGCCGCCTCCGCGACAAACCTCCCGCCGAAAATCGCCTCTGTCGGCGACGATTCTCCAATAACCCTATCTTCACACCATAAAATCCCCTTCACCTCTTCAATCCATATCTCTAGCTATCTTCCCTCAAATCCCTTCAGATTTTCTCGAATCATAAATCTAAAATCCGGCCAAAACCTTAATATATCCAAATCACTCAAAACTCACATACCACGGTCCTCAACCTCCCCTCACCACTACCCTACCCTCAATTTCCCAAAAAACCTTGTTTATTCTTTCAAATTTTAAATTTATGAACCTTTAAACCTTAACCTTTTTTCCCTTTCTGATTTTTGGTTTTTGTGCGATTGATTGAACCCCGAACCTTCATTAGTCGACTGTTCTTTCTGAGAACATTCGATTAATGTCAGTTCGGGTTCACAATTACTTTGAAAAAGTTTGGTCGAATTTGAGGTGGTTTGGTTTTCTAAAAGAATAAACGAAATTTAGGTAATTCTGTTCACTTTTGTTTCTATTTGTTGTTTCCTTTCTTCGCATGTTCATTTTTTCTTATTCAGACAACATGTTTAGATTTTTTCTCTTCTTCCTCTTGAGACTGTTAGTTAATTTGTGGCATCTGTTTTAATTAAAGCATGTTCAATTTGTTTAAGTTTAGACTTATTTAGGTTTTTTGTGAATTGTTGCTTTGTCTTGCTTTTTCTTCATGTTCATAGCTGCATGTCTTAGGATGACAGTTTTTAGGATTTCTTCTCGTGACCACATGTTTATCTGATTTTTAGTTTTGGATTAGTTGTTTAATCAGTAATTATTTAAGCTTCTATGCCAAAATTACATGAGTTAAGTCTAAATAGGGTTTTAATGAACTGATTACCTTGATTTTGATTTGATTAAATGTTCCCTTCTTCTAGTTCTGAAGTTAGATTTTTTGTGTTTGATTGAGTTAATTTGCTTGTTTGATTCGTATGTCTGATTAGTTTACATTCTAGGGTTTCTTTATGTTCTCTGGTAAGTGTAGTGTAATTGTTGTAGTTGGCTAGGAAGAACAGTCTCTTAATAGTAATTAGGCTGATTCAAATTAAAATTATAGTAGCTTTCTCACTTTCCACTTTTCTATTAACATCTGATGCATTTGATTTGTTTCAAGTTGTTTGCCCTGATGTGAAATCAGTAGAAAATTTAGGGACCCATTTGAACTAGAAAAATTCAGGTTAGGGCTGAAATAAGTAGTAACCTAAAGGGTAAAAAGGTGGTTTCTATTTAAGCTGAAAATAAGACAGTACTATTATTCCCTAGGATAAGGAATATGCTTAAAAGATACCTTCCCCAAGGCAACCTATATATAGGCTCACTCATTCTGAAAAAAGGGAGATTTACATAGATTTTTATCAGCATTTTTCACAGCAAAAGCTCTATTTTTCTAAAAAAGTTCATACTCCAAAAAGCTTGAGAGAAACTCCAAATATCTCTCATTTACTCACAAGTAAAAAATCCATGGTTTGAAATAGAGTTTATTCTGGGGCTATTTACTTTGGGGTTTTCTGATTTCAAGTGTTTGGTTTTGGGTTTGAAAGTCTGAAATTTCATTTGATTGTTGGGCTGCTGCTGTTTCTCCCTGCTCATTTCAAGTGCTTCAATCAGTGCCTTCCTGTTCTAGCATTCGCTGGTTTTTATTAATGTTTGTTTCAAGGTATTTGAACTCAACTTTCCTTCATGTAATGAGTTTTGTTAAAATGGCATGAGAATCAAATTTGCAAGTTATTTGTGATGAATGGTTGTTCTTTTTCGTGTTAGTATCTTGACTGAAATTATGGTATCTCTGTTGTTTGCTATTCTGTGAGCTTAAAACTTGAATAAATGTGGCATAAACAAATTGAGTTGGTACATGAGTGTGTAGCTATCACGACCCAATTCTCAAATCTGGTCGTGATGGCGCCTCTCGTAAAGACAAGGCCAGCCAACTAACCCAAATCGCCTTTTTAACAATTCTTAAACATATCGAATAGAAAATACAGCTTAAATGACGTTGATTAACAGTATATCTACAACCCAACTCAGCCCGACCGGGGTGTCACAAATCACGAGCATCTAAGATGTAGTAACACAACTACAGAGTCAACTATATAAATATGAAACGAAATCTGAAGTTCAAGATGAAATCCGGTGCGGCGAACGCTGGCGGTCACCTTGCTCAGCTACAATAATATTACCTTCAATTCTGCTAACAACCTGCTACCGGGTGATCAATACCTGCAACTGCACGCGAGGTGCAGGGAGTAGAGTGAGTACTTCCAACTCAGTGGTAATAAGAGTAAATAATGCTGAGAGGCAAGAAATCACGTAAAAGCACTACATCATGCCATAAAGTACGATACAACTCTTACGAGAATGAGTAGTTCCATGAAAATCATTTATAAAAATATCTGAATTATAATACTATCTCAAGCAGTAAAATCAATTACACTATAAAAACCATAAAGTATCAGTTCATTCTCTTTTTAAAATAGTGGAAACAACAATTTCAGCAATTTAGGAACGATCAAAAGTTTGCCCCTCGGGCTCAATATCAAACTCTCAGTATAGTATCAGCCACACGGGCT
>MU703100.1:5260-31055 GCA_026770625.1 Nicotiana glauca
TAAATAATATTGCAAACAACTGATTCCACTATAAAATTTAGAGCTAGGGCGCGAAGATAGATAAAATGACCAAAATGCCCCTCCATCCAACGTCTCGGAATCGAATAATTTTCACATTTTCGAAAACCTCGCACTGTCCCGAGTCTAACCATACCAAAATTACAAAATTCCCATATCATTTCGACCTTCAAATTAGTGATTTTATCCAAGAGGGGTTTCTACCCCTTTTCAATAAAATCCTCAGATTAAACACCAACACTTATAATAGATTCGAGTTATACAACCAAAATTGAGTTAAGGACACTTACCCCATTGTTCTCCAAGAAAATCTGTCCAAAAATCGCCCAAACTGAGCTCCAAATCGATAAAAATGGGAAATGGGAACGAAGTCCCATTTCCAAAACTTAAACATTCTGCCCAGAACATTTTCCGCTTCTGCGGTCCAGGGACTGCTTCTGCGGTCCCACTTTTGCGGAAAGACCAACCGCTTCTGCGATCTCCTTCAAACCCCGACAAACCACTTATGCGGTCTTCCCATTGCAGAAGCGATTCCGCTTTAGCGGAAAAAATCTTCGCTTCTGCGGTTCCTGGCCCAAATGTCCACTATCGCTTATGCGGCTTCCTGGCTGCTTATGCGGCTCCGCTTCTGCGGCTCCAAGACCGCAGAAGCGAAAATATCAGAAGCAGCAGGCCAAAAATCTTCCTAAGTCCAAAAATTCTCCGTTTAGCCGTCTGAATTCATCCCGAGGCCCCCGGGACCTTAACCAAAAATACCAATACACCCTAAAATGTTATTCAAACTTGTTCCAATTATTAAAACACCTCGACTAACATCAAAATCTTCAAATAACATCGAATTCAAACCTAAGTTCTTTCAAAACTTCAAAAACATACATTCGATCAAAAACTCGACCAAACCACGTCCAAATGACCTGAAATTTTGCACGCATATCCCAATTGACATGAAGGTGCTACAACAACTTTTGGAATTCTGTTCCGACCCTCGGATCAAATTTTCACCTATCAACCGAAAATCGTCAAAATACAAACTTTTGGCATTTCTAGCCTAAATGAGCCACGAACTTCCAAACACGCTACCAACCCCGAAATTACCTAACGGAGCTAACAGAACCATCAGATTTCCATTCCGAGGCTGTCTTTACACTGTTTTGATTACAGACCATTTTTCAACTCTTAAGCTCTCATTTAGGGACTAAGTGTCCCAAAACACTCTAAATCCTGACACCGAACGTCCCGAAAAACCAAAATAGCAGAATTGAACTTAGGGGAAGAAATTAATGGGGGATCGGGGCGTAAATTCCAAAAACGACCGGCCGGGTCATTACAGTAACGGCTGTGCATATACTGCTCGGTCTCCTATGTCACCTTCTCGATGGCTGGCCCCGCCACTGAACCTTCAGTGATGCAATGTTCTTTGACCTCAGCTTTCTAATTTGCTTGTCCAATATTGCCTCTGGCTCCTCAACATAGTATAGATCCTTGTCCAACTAGACTGAACTGAAATACAACACGTGCAACGGATCACCGTGATACCTCCAGAGCATCGAAACATGAAATATCGGATGAACTCCTGCCAAGCTGGGAGGTAGGGCAAGCTCATAAGCAACCTCCCCAACACGATGCAGTATCTCAAAAGGGCCAATAAATCTCAGACCCAACTTCCCTTTCTTCCTAAATCTCACAACGCCCTTCATAGGCGAAACCCGAAGTAGAACCCGCTCTCTAACCATAGAGGAAACATCATGAACCTTCCGGTCCACGTAACTCTTCTATCTGGAATGGTTGTACGGAGTCTATCCTAAATCACCTTAACCTTCTCCAAAGCATCCTGAACTATGTCTATGTCCAATAATCTAGCCACACCCGGCTCGAACTAACCCACCTGGGAGCCACACTGCCTACCATATGAAGCCTCATACAGTGCCATCTGAATGCTGGACTGATAACTGTTGTTGTATGAAAACTCCGCCAATAGAAATAACTAATCCCAAGACCCTCCAAACTCAATCACACACGCATGGAGCATATCCTTAAAAATCTGAATAGTGCGCTCGGACTGTCCGTCTGTCTGAGGATGAAATACTGTACTCAATTCCACCCGATACCCAAATCATGTTGAACGACCCTCCAGAATTGTGATGTGAATTGAGTGCCTCTATCTGAAATAATAGAAACTGGAATACCATGCAGATGAACGATATCCCTGATATAAATCTCCACCAACCGCTCCGAAGAATAGGTAGTGCACACAGGAATGAAGTGTGCGGACTTGGTCAACCGATCCACAATCACCCAAATGGCATCGAACTTCCTCAAAGTCTGTGGGAGCCCAACTACAAAGTCTATGGTGATCCCTTCCCACTTCCACTCCGAAATCTCTATCTGCTGAAGCAACCCACCCTGTCTTTGGTGCTCATACTTCACCTGCTGACAATTGAGGCCCCAAGATACAAACCCAACTATATCCTTCTTCATCCGCCTCCACCAGTAGCGCTACCTCAAATCCAGGTACATATTCGTGGCACCCGGATGGATGGAATACCGCGAACTGTGGGCCTCCTCTAGAATCAACTCCCGAAGTCCATCCATATTGGGTACACAAACCCGACCCTGCATCCTCAATACCCCTTCATCACCAATATTCACATCTTTAGCATCACCGTGCCGAACCTTATCCTTGAGGACAAGTAAATGAGGGTCATCAAACTGTCACTCCCGGATACGATCAAATAATGAAGAACGAGAGACCATACAAACTAAAACCCGACTGGGCTGCGAAAGATCCAATCTCAAAAATTGGCTGGTTAAGGCCTAAACATCCATCACCATGGGCCTCTCTACTACTGGTAAATAAGCCAAACTCCCCAAACTCTCTGCCCGGCGGCTTAAAGCGTAGGCTACCATATTGGCGTTGCCCGGGTGATACAAAATAGTGATATCATAGTCCTTCAACAACTCTAGCTATCTCATCTGACACAAATTAAGGTCCTTCTGCTTGAACAAATCCTGCAAACTCCTGTGATCAGTATAATTCTCACAAGGCACACCATACAAATAATGATGCCAGATCTTGAAGGCATGAACAGTAGCAACTAACTCAAGGTCATGGACAGGATAATTCTTCTCATATACCTTCAACTGTCTGGACGCGTAGGCAATCACCCTACTGTCCTGTATCAATATAGCTCCAAGGCTAATCCTCGAGGCATCACAATAGATAGTATAAGACCCCCAACCTGTAGTTAATATCAAAACTGGGGTTGTAGTCAAAGTTGTCTTGATCTTCTGAAAGCTCGCCTCTCACTTTTCCGTCTACTGGAACGGAGCACCATTCTGGGTCGATCTGGTCATAGGTGCTGCAATAGATGAAAGCCCCTCAACAAATCGACGATAATAACCCGGTAAGCCAAGAAAACTACGAATCTCTGTCGCTGAGGATGGTATGGGCCAACTCTGCACTGCTTCCACTTTATTCAGATCCACCTTTATCCCCTCACTAGAAATTACGTGACCTAAGAATGCCATGAAATCTAACCAAAACTCACATTTTGAGAACTTAGCATATAACTTCTTCTCTCTTAGAGTCTGAAGCACAGTCCTCAGGTGTTGCTCATAATCTTCTCGACTCCGGGAATACACCAGAATATCATCAATAAAGACAATGACGAATGAGTCAAGATATGGCTGGAACACAATGTGCATCAGATGCATAAAGGTTGCTGGGGCATTGGTCAGCCCAAATGACATAACAAGGAACTTATAATGACCATACCGAGTCCTTAAAGCAGTCTTCTGGGTATATGGCTCCCGAATCTTCATCTAGTGGTAACCTAAACGCAAGTCAATCTTAAGAAACACTCGTGCACCCTGTATCTGGTCAAACAAATCATTAATACGAGGAAAAGGATAACGATTCTTCATTGTAACTTTGTTCAACTGGCGATAATCAATGTACATACGCATAAAACCATCCTCCTTCTTAACAAACAAGACAGGAGCACCCAAGGTGATATACTCGGACTAATAAAACCCTTATCAAGCAATTCATGTAACTGATCTTTCAACTCCTTTAACTCGGGAGGAGACATACGATACAGAGAAATAGAAATGGGTTGAGTGCCCGACAACTGATCAATGCCAAAATCAATATCTCTATTGGGAGGCATGCCCGAAAGGTTAGCTGGAAACACATAAGAAAATCCTATACTACTGGGACTAAATCAACAGAAGGGGTATCAATACTGACATCTCTCACATAAGCTAGATACACGTCATACCCCTTCTCAACCATATGCCGAACCTTAAGGAAAGAAATAACTCTACTAGGAGTGTGATCTAAAGCACCCCTCCACCTAACATGCGGTACACCTGGCATAGCCAGCGTCACGATTTTGGCATGACAATAAAGAATAGCATAATGGGGCGACAACTAGTCCATACCATGTCACACCTCCTTTTTACACACCCGAAGGTAGTACAAAGGGAATTTTTCCAATTTAAGTGATATTATTCGAAATGAAATTATTTATTCATTTTTATTCAGAGTTGCCACTTGGGATGGTTTATTTTCTGGTGTCCCAAGTCACCGGTTTATTTTGAATCCCAAATCGAGGAAAATTTTAACTTTCCTTTTGAAGTCTGCGAACCAGAAATTCTGAATAAGGAATTCTGTTAACCAGAGGGAAGGTGTTAGGCACCCCCAAATTCCGTAGTTCTAGCACAGTCGCTTAAACTATTACAATTGGCCTATTATCTGATTGTAATACATGTTTTAGCCTATGGTACAATTTTAACTTTATAATCGCTTTTATTCGTTTTAAAGAAGATTTAACGTCGTCTAAAACATGTCTTTGGACCGCATCACATGAAATGCACCATCAATCCGAGACACATCTTATTCAACATTATTAAGATTTGGATTTGGGTCACATGAAATGCACACCCGAGTTTAGGAAGGTAATATTATTAAAATAAAGTGCCTAAAGAAACTACGCGTCTTTAACTTTGCGAGGGCCATGGAAATTTGCTAAATGGCACGCCTCAAATTGTAAGGATTTTAAAATTAATTAAATGAGAGCCGTGCAATTGTTATTTTGTTTGGCACGGCGCACTTCAATTTATTTTAAACCAGTATCTAAATTACTCAATGAGGGCCATAAATTGTTTATGCTATTTAACATGGCTCACCTCTATTAGTTAATCAAAGGAGCCGGGAGAATTGTCACTAAATTAAGGCTACCATTTGAACCAATTTTAAAGCTAGTTAGCCAGTTTGGACGAGATGAGCATACAACAAATGGGTGAGAGTAAAGTATTGGGCTCGAATACACAACCCTGTACATAGAGACATTCAGTTTGCTTCTTAATCCGGCCCAATTTGAGCCCCAAGGCTCTAAAAGCTGAACACCAGGCATGGGAGGGAATCTGGGGTCGAGTTCCCAAGCACCTTAAATGCCTAGTTAATGAGGTGTAGACATGAGCCCAATTTCCTTAACAAACATGGATGCCTCACGTGCTCTCCATAACCTTTATTTTCCATTAATTGGGCCAGTATTAGGCCCAGGTTTCAGAATCCAAATGCTTACACATGAACAATTAAAAGCCAAATATTTAAGAACTATTCAGAAACCGCCTCGACCCATATTATAACAACCCTTTTCACTTTGATTTAACTTCGTATCTAATTACAAATTTAACTACCCTTAGCCACTCAATACAATAGGCTTCAAATCAGATTGAAGAGAAACTAGTCTTGTGAAAAGAACCATGACTAATCGGTAGAGGAATAACTTTAAAATCCCAAACAACTCAAATCTAAACTTCCAAGAGGCAACATCAACTACCTCTCATTCACTTTCATGAAAACTGATATATTAATGAACACTTGCTCAATCACTAGCATCATATCACCACAGACTTATTTTTGAACTCAATACTTGCTAATTTGGCTCATCAGTGGCCAAATCCACAACTACAACTATTATTTAACAATAAAAGCCTTTAACAAACCTCACTTAGATAGAACTTTGAGTACAATTACTGACTACGCATGAACAAACATCATACAGGGCCTAACAGATCTAGTGATGGTTTAGACTTTAGCACATGATGTTAATGGATCAATTAATGATGGATCTAGATTATTGGATCTCTATTAATGAACAAAAATCATTCAACCTTGTATTAAACCAACGAGCTGAACTGAAGGTTCAACATATGAATACTAACACCATATCACCTCTACTAGTAACTACAACATGCTTAACTAAAATGGATTGGGAAAAAGTAATCACATTAAATAAAAATGGACAGATCAGAGAAAAACAAAATGGAATAATTTCTATGCTCCAATTCTTCATTTTCATTTTTCATTCCTCAAATTCACTTCACAACCAAAGGAGTTATAGGGTCGTGTACCTGGAAGTAAAAGAAGGAAGCAGAGAAGTGAGGTATCAGCAGGAACCACAACAGAGCAACATCAGTTTCAGCAAAACAACTCAAACCAAAGAAGATTGATATGAAGCAGTAGAAGAAACAATCCCAATCGAGTTGGGGATGTGACAACTTCAAACCAAGCTTTGGAAAACCAGCTTTAATCCATTTCAGCTACCAGAATCAGCAATCATTTTAGAAATCAAAACTTCAAGAAATCTCAGAACATGTTCAATAGAACAGTAATTATTTGAACCAGTGGGCCGTCTCTTTTTTTTTTAGAATTTTTATCTCTCCTCTTTTTTCTCAAATGAGCTTTCCTTAGCAGTGCCTTTATAGGCAAGGAAATAGGGTAATAATGTAGGGATCAGATTTGCATTTTAGTCTCGTTCTAATTTTTATTTTTGCTCAAAAGTCCCTAAATTATTGACTTGCTTGCCAAGTAAGTCTATTTTACAGCTTTTAAGAAGCTTCCTCAGGTGGTTATTTGGAGATTATTTGCTTAGATTACCTAAATTACCCTTGACAGCCTTGGTATTCACCATAGCCTATCAGCCCGGAAGAATCCAAGTCCAATTGATCCATCCTAATGGGTCTGAAAGACCCGGTTCAATTCCTTTTTGGGCTCATTCAATCTTTATAAGCCCAAATTCAAATCTTACAAAGGCTCGCCACTTAAAGCTGACCCAAAATTAATCAACAAAAAAATTCAAATCACAGGAATCTTAGCCCAAAACCAAAGAAACTATTTTAATTAACAAACAACAACATAACTATATTGATGAACGAATCATGCATGGCCTATTGACCCCGAAACAAATAAACAAAAGAAAAAGAAGAAGCAAAGAAGCAGACAAGACAGACAAATTAAAGAAAAGATGACAAAACAAGAAATATACCTAAGAGATTCGGACAAAAAATAGCGATGAACCTTCAAACTTCTCAAATCTTAGCTCAATTTGACATTAAGCGTGTGTTTTCTCATCAAAAACACATGAATAACCTAAAAATAAGCCTAAAACTTCAACGAGAACTTCGATCGGACAAAACTGGAATTTTAGGGTTAAACTTGATTCCAAGATTCGAGGGCTTCCGGGGATATTCGAAGGAAACTAGTTTCAGGTTTGGGAAGAAGGGGTCGAGGAGGTGACCTGGTGTTATTTTGGGTGCATTTGGAGGTGGCGTCGCCACCGAAGAAACTGTGGCGGCGCTAGGGTTTCTAAGATTTGAAACTTTTTGATGCGATCTTAGAGGAGTGGAGCGTGGATTTTGGATGAGGAGGTGGAGGAGGATCGATGGTGTTAATTTGGTGGCATTTGGCCGTCGGCCGCCGATGTAGGTGATTTTCGACGGGCGGCAGGCGTCGATTTAAGGGCGCGTTACGTTGGTCTCTAAGGAGGTGATGACAGAACTGATTGGGAGGGGGGTGGGGGTGATTGGACATATATATATTTATTGAGTCCCCAGTGTCGGACCGTTGGATTAGGGAGATCCAACGGTCACGATTGAATGTACCCAAAACGATGTTGTTTAGGTGGGAAGGGGGCTGGACCGGTTTTGTGATCGGTTTGGGCCAGGTTTTGGAGGGTTTTGGATCGGGTCAGGGGTAATTTGGATGGGTTGGCCCAAAATTGGGTCTTTTATTAAAAACCTCTTTTTCTTTTCATTTTCTTCTTTTTTTTCTTTTTTTTTCCTTTTTTTTTCATTTTCAGATTTTTTGTTAAATACCAATTAAAATAAAAGCTTGATTTAATTCCAAAGCTGAATTAATAAACTAATTGCTTCTCTAAAATTAATTAAATCCTAAATTAAAAGAAAACTATAGCAATATCCGAAAATTAAAAGTTAAAATGCAAAATGAACTATTTTTGGTATTTTCTTTCATTTTTGTAACATTAATTAAATAATTAACCTAAAAAATATAAAATTGGACCCTAAATGCAAATGCAATGTATTTTTGTATTTTTTATGAATTAAATAAATTAAAAATGCACACAAACAATAAAATTATGCAGTAATTCCTAAAAAAAAAACAAATAATTAAAAGAAAAATCCTAAATTTGGGAATTCTGTAGGAGTAATTCATGCGAAGCAAAAATCACGTGCTCACATGCCCAAGATAATATCAAAATCAACCATGCTGAGCAACAATAAATCGGCTCTGGTCTCAAAAACACTAAGAGCAACCAAACACGATCGATAAACGCGGTCCACAACAAGAGAATCTCCTACGGGAGTAGAAACATAAACAGGAGAACTCAAAGAATCTCGAGATACACCCAAATGCGGAGCAAAATAAGAAGACACATAAAAATAAGTGGAGCATGGATCAAATAGAAATGATGTATATCTGTGACAAACCAGGACAATACCTGTGATAACAGAATCGGAGGCAACAACCTCGGTACGGGCAGGAAGGGCATAGTATCTGGCCTGGCCTCCCCCTTTAAAGTGATCTCTACCTTCCCGACCTCCACCTCTAGTTGGCTGAGCATGTGGGGTTGCAACTGGTACTATGATCATAGCCTGAGAACTCTGCGGAGCGCGCTGTGGCTGAAAAGTCTGTGGGGCCGTACCCCTCCCAAGTCTAGGTCAATCCCTCACTACATGGCGTGTGTCACCACACTCAATACAAGTTCTAGGAGGACATGACGGCTGTGATTGGCTCGGGCCAGGTCTGCTGGACTGACATCTAAAAGCACCCCACGCAGGAGGCGCACTAGATATTGGAGGTGTATAATAAGGCTCCTAAGGCCTAGGAGGAGCTGGAATAGCACTGGCTACTAGAAGAGTTGAATGAATAGGGCGACTTATATAACCCCTACCATGACGACCTGTAGCTGGGGCACGACACCAGAATAATGGCCCGACTCTCGAGACCTCTTGGCCTCCCTCTTCTCTCTCTCCCTAGCATGCATACCCTCAATCCTCTTAGCAATGCTCACCACCTGCTGATAAGAAATATCCATCTCGAACTCACGAGCCATGCTAGACCTGATGCTGGGAATAAACCCTTCAGGTGAACCCTCTCACAAACAGTAGAAACCAAGGCTAGTGCATGTCTAGCCAAACTGGTGTAACGGACAACATACTTCGAGACAGTCATATCACTCTGGCGCTAATTCTCAAACTCTGCACGCCATGCGTCTCTGAGGAACATACTCTCTCAGGAACATATCTAAAAACTGAGTCCAAGTCAGAGAAGCTGCCTCTCCGGACTGTCTACCTCATAAGTATGACACCACTCATATGTGGCGCCTCGAAGCTGGAAGGTAGTGAAGGAAACCCCGCTCGATCCGAAAATACCCATGGTATGAAGAATACAGTAGCATTCATCTAGAAATCCCAGAGCATCCGTTGATGCTAGACCACTGAATATAGGAGGCTTATACTTCTTGAACCTCTCAAGCCTACACTGCTCATCCTCGGAAGCCGCTTCCCTATCCTCAGGCTGATCTGGAACTATGGGCTGTACCGGAATAATCTCTAGGACCTGAGAAATATGCGATCGCTACTCGGGAGTGCGGGCGACGGGAGTCTGTGCTCCTCCCTAGGCCTGGGATGTAGCGGCAGCAAAGGGAAGAACCCTGCCTAAGCCAAAGTGGTGTACATGCTCATGAACTGTGCCAGATTCTCCTAAAGTGCTGGCATGGTAATAGCAATAGGCGTATCAGTTGCTTGAGCTCCGACTGGCACTGCTGGTGGATCCTCAGTGGAAGCTCGTACGGGTGCTCTGGCTGCACTGCATGCGCATCCTCGACCTCTAACCCGAACCCGACCCTGGACTCTAACGGCTGCAGTAAGGGCATGGGTGCCTTATCATCTTGGGTAGCACGTGTCCTCACCATATATAGAGAATAGAATTGTGATATCTAAATCTCGCACGACAAAGAAATCAAATGAAGTTGAATTTTCCTAACAGTTACATAGCCTCTCGTAGATAAGTACAAACATCTCCGTACCGATCAGTGAGACTCTAATAAACCGTCTTGTGATTCATGACTCCGATAAACCTAGAGCTCTAATACCAACTTGTTACGACCTCGGTTCGCCCTCGGTGAACCATCATGACGACACTTAGTCTCTATAACTAGGTAATCCTAACAATGCAAAAAATAAACCAATTTTCAGAAGAAGTAATTAAAACTGAAATAGCGAAGTACAACAGTGTTTAAAAGTGTCGCTCTGCATACACAATATCAACTCTCAAAAACTAGATACATTTCCCAAAATCCGAAATCCTATGAGCACAAGCCTTTGAATCTCTACAAGTGTCTAACTCCAGAATATCTAATAAAGAACGAAAGTACATAAGGGCTAATAAAAAAGGAAGAGTAGAAAGGGACTCTTCGGTCTGCGGACGCGGAAGATATACCTCAGAGTCTCTACAACGCCTCGCCTTACAAGTGATACGTCTGGGTAGAGGTACCTGGATCTGTACATAAAAAACATGCGCAGAAAGGGCATGAGTACACCACAGTGGTACTTAGTAAGTGCCAAGCCTAACCTCGGTCGGGTAGTGACGAGGAAGGTCAGGGCCCTACTGAGATTAAATAAAATATAAGGTATAATAGTATAAGGAAAAATAGTACAGTTAAAGGATAACGGTAAGAGTTAATACAAGATAATAAGGATAACAATAACTGAAACAGAGACAAAAGCAATCGCAAGAAATACTGCTTTTCACAAAGATAAATATACGGGGATCTCCCAGTATCCCGAGGATATCTTGGTATCCTCAATATATTTCAGGGATCTCTTAGTATCCCGAGGATCTCTTGGTATCCCGAGGATCTCTTGGTATCCTCAATTTATGCTAGGGATCTCTTGGTATCCTTAATTTATGTGCTGGGGATCTCTCGGTATCCAGCACTTCTGCTCAAATCATAAATACGAACAAGGTATCTCTCGGGATGCCGTCCCGTACTCCCAAAGTAAAACACACAACAATAGCACAAGAATACTCAATTAAACTCAACTTCACACCAAGGTAAAACAGATAATTCTAACCTAGCTTGCTTCACATAATACAAATAAGGCAGTTAAATCAAATAGAGCAATTAAGTCAATTAAACATGCTTCTCTCAGCTAATAGCAGGCTTAAATTCCAAGTAGTGTAAGCAGGAAAGGAAAAACACAATTTAAGCTATTTTTCATGAAAATAGGATTTTCAACAATTAGCACAAGTACGCACTCGTCACCTCACGTATAAGGCATTTCAATTATCTCAATACCAATCCTAAGGGAAATGTCTCTCACACAAGGTTAGACAACCCACTTACTCGAACCAGCTCAAAATCAATCCAAAATCACGCTCTTGCCACGAGTACTTAACTTCAAATGGCCTGAATCTATTCAATTCAATTGCATTATATAAATAACACTTCAAGTAACTGATTCTACTATTAAATTCTAAGCTAAAACGTAAAATTAGGTAAAATGACCATACTCTCACAAGTTTATTTATATCAAAATTATCCTCATGACCATACTCTCGAAATCGGGTAAAATTTATATTTTCAGAATCCTCATACTCTCATGAGTTTATTTATATCAAAATTATCCCAATACGACATCAAAATCGTGATCCAAATTCAAATGTTTGGTCTAAGAACTTTTCCAACTTTTCTTCAATTTTTTCCACCCCAATTTAGAATTTAAAGGATGAATTTAAGCATGGATTCATGGGAAACAATCAAACCGAGTAAGAATTGCTTACCCAAAAAACCTAGGTGAAAATCCTTCTGAAAATCGCCAATCCGAGCTCCCAAATCAATTTCTAACTTTTTGAAACTAAACCCTCGAAACTCTAATTTTCTGCCAGCACAAACGCTTCTTTGGTCAAGGGACCGCACCTGCGGTCCCGCTTCTGCGGACAAACAACCGTATCTGCGAAACTTATTATGTCACACCCTTTTTTTACAAACCTCACTTGACCCTTTTAAAATATAAAAAGATTTATAAAGCTCAAAAAGGTTTTTAATTAAAAAGTGACAAAATTATATTCAAAAGGAAATAACTTAGAGTCGCCACCTGACATTTGTTTCGATATGTCAGGTCACCATTTTTAAAAATAATTTTTCTTTTAAAACACTTTGGACTCCAAATTAAGGTTGCACCAGATATTTGGGTAGGGGGTTCATTTGACTCAGGGAGAAGGTGTTATGCACTCCCCAAGTCCCGTAACTAGTACGGTTGCATATTTAATCTAATAGGCTTTTTAAAATATTCAAATTGAGGTAAAATCACAGAAAAGGAAAATAAACACAAAAGGGCTCGAGGTCGTCACCACCTAATAAAAGACAATAGCAAAAAGAAAAGTAGAATAAGAAGAAAAGTACCACGAGTTTGCTTTCGGCCTCCAATTACAGAATACTACGGGGCATTCCTCAGAATGAAATATATACAAATCCTTCGGGTCATCCCCCGGATAAATTTAACTAAGGGAACGACCTCTCACCTTAACAAAATTAAAATATAAATAGCCTAAAGGTTTGCCTACCCAAATGATGATGGCCTAACATGCTCCTAGCGGGCAATATAATAAAATCACAATAAATAAAACTAAAGAAATAATATTAATTGCATGCTCATTTCCTTTTTAACTTTTCATATTATTAGACCGGGCCCGACACCCTTAGCATGGAGACAAATCAATTACTAATTGGCTTCGGCCTTTTCCCACTTCCCACGGCCTAGCGAACATTTTCAAGCAAATTCATCACATACATGACGCTTCAAATTATAACAAACAAAAGGGCAAGCAAAGTAAAAATGAACTGAAATATAGTAAGAGCCAATTAAACCGCATCATCTTACTCATATAACTGTCGCTAGTAATCTTCCTAATTAAGACTCCTAAAATGGAACTTTCACATGCATCATATCCGGAGAATTTCTTTAATATAAAGACAAAAGGGGATTGATTAAATAATGGCAGAATGTGCATGAACAATAGTCCCAAATTCACAAAAAGACTTCACGGGAATCTTAGATATAAGGCTAAGGTATATGAACAAATCAATTCATGCAAAAATACTTCGTGCATTCAAGAGCGTGCACAACCCTACATACTTCATAAGTACCCGAAATTCCCATCACAGTTTCTGAAAAGAGAACATATTAAGGAGATTGAAAATTTGATTGAAATCATGAAAATGAGATCATGTTTGAGACCCTCTCACTAAATACTCTATCATTTTTAATATGAGCACATTATAATTAAATACTCAGCTGAAACATCTTTCATGAATCAGTTCAGTGAGAAAATATAGAAAACTTAAATAGTCCCAGATGACTCCAAATAAATGCAGAATGAGAAACCGGTTGAACTAAGCATAAATCAAACTTCATAAACCTTATTTAACTGTAGATGTTCATACTCCTCAATCCATAAAATTTAAACAAGTTTTAATGGCTCTTACTATAATTCAAACTCATCAAACTAAAAAAAGAAAAATTAAAAAAAGGGGAAGAAGTGAACGTGTTAAGTAGAGATTTCCTTAATAACAATAGAAGTAATCAGCCAATATTCTGTTTTCGGCTCCAAAATTCAGACAAGAACCAACTATTGAATTCGGACAGAACCGCAGATTAATAACATCAATCGAACAGAACCACGAACCACCTCGAATGGTGAAAAAATCTTCAGAATCCAACAATGGTTCAATCGAATTCCATGACAAAAAACGGAAACATAAACTGAAAATAATTTTTTTGTCTTTGTATTTTGGAAAAAAACGAGATCCTCAAGCGAAAACCCCCGAAAGAAAAAAGAAATCACAAACTTAAGAACCAACCCTAACTTTTCTTTTTTCTTTTTCTATTTTCTTCGAAAAATCCCCCTTTTCTCTGAAAATCGACCCCCACATATAGCAGCCCTAGAAGCTTCCTCATGTTCTTCAAGAAATCTCGTGTGGGGACCTCTCAAAACAAAAATCCGAAAATTCTTTTGTAAATAAAAAATAAAAAAATGGAGGTCTTGTATCAAGACCTTGATCCAACGGCTCCCATTTTCCAAACTTTTATCTAAGGGATTCAGCTTTTTATTTAGACAAAGAAAATTAAGGAATAAAAATACGTGAATCGATTTGAAATGATGAGATTTGTACGATTTGAGTGACGTGGAAGAAGGAAAGGAGAGGAGGTTGGACCATGAGTTAACTCGCCGGGTTGGTAATTTTTTCGGCGAGTTTGGGTGGTAGTCAGTAGCGGAGAGAGGAGGGGGGCCGCCGTTTGGTTGGGTCATTAAGGTTAGGGTTAGTGTTATAATTAGGTTTATATATGGGGTGGGGGACTAACTAGAGCCATTGGATGTGAATGAGATAGATGGCTATGATTGAAACAAAGAGTGGGGCGGGTTAGGCGGACTGGGTCGGCGGGTCAGCAAGCTTTGGGCTTGGGGCATGGGTCAAAGGTATTGGGTTGTTAAATTTTGGGCCTAGGTTTAAATTGGCTTTGAAATTCTACTAATTTGGGCTAAGAAAAAGCTGAAAATTCAATTTACTTCTAAAATAATATAAAATACCTATATATAAAAAATAAAAAAATAACTCTTAATTGATTTTAATAAACTATTATATTAAAATTGAACTAAAAATCAAAGTTGTATTTTTTATAGATTAGACTAAAAATAAAAATATACATCTTTCTAAAAATACCCAATATCTGAATTAAATAGAAAAGATGAAATTATTATTTGTATTTTTATTTTATTTTTTTAATTTTTATACTCTTAAAAATAGAACTAAAATTAATAATAAATAAAATCATATAAAAATAAGCTCAAGTAATATTCTAAAAATACCAGGACTATTAAAGGTAATTCTAAATTGCGGGTCAAAAATTACATGTCTACAATTGCCCCTCCTTGACGGGAGGCACGAAGTGTTTCCTGACAAAGAACAACAAGGTATGTTTTTGACCCAACCCTTATTTAGAGAGACCAAAACTAAAAGAAAAGAGAATGTGACCGAGCCCTAGTATCTGAGCCGCCTACATATCCTTGGTTATAAAGGAATCAGGCCACGTGTAGTTCATACGTGAGAAGGAAGATGGAGTACCGAGGTGGAGAGTCGAGTGAAGTTCCGTCGAGGTTCCGATCCGTGGTTCCTACCGTTACATCAAAAATAAAAGGGAAAGTTACAGCAAAAGTATAAGAAAAATACAAGATCCGATCTTCT
This sequence comes from Nicotiana glauca, assembly GCA_026770625.1. Classification (NCBI taxonomy): domain Eukaryota; kingdom Viridiplantae; phylum Streptophyta; class Magnoliopsida; order Solanales; family Solanaceae; genus Nicotiana; species Nicotiana glauca. The sequence goes on from MU703100.1 coordinate 20,896, forward strand.
TCTTATCTTGAATCTTCCTTGAATCTCTACTTGATCCTTCAACATGAAACTGAAATATGGACCCTGTTCTTCAGGCGGGCTCCTGATGCTCCTCTAACTTGAACTTGAAAATTAAAAGTTGACCCTATTTTTCAGGCGGGCTCCTGATTCCTCTTGAAGTTGAGAATTTAAAGTAACTCTGAAATGGAGTCCCTCGTTCTCCAGGTGGGGATCTGATTGCCAAAACTTGAACTGTATTCCCTTGTTCTCCAGGTGGGTGCCTGATTGCCAAAAATTTGAATTGTATTCCCTTGTTCTCCTGGTGGGCGCCTGATTGCCAAAACTTGAGTCTTCTCTAGGTGGGCGCCTGATTGCCAAAAACTTGAACTGTATTCCCTTGTTCTCCAGGTGGACGCCTGCCATTACAATAAAACAGACAAAACAAAAAAAACTTTTCTGCCCCAGTTTGGTATCTGGCCACATTTGTGAATGTTAATCGAATCATGTTACCTAAAAGAGCTCTAAGAATTTAAAAGCTAAATCCCATTATCCAGGAGAGTCCTGAAAACGTCAAGTTAAATCTCATCTTAAAAGTGACAACTTTAAAGCTAAATTATATTTCCTAAAGGTAGAACTTATGCTAAATCTTGTAATCAGGCCTTGAAATTTAACTAGGTCCCATTATCCTGGAGGGTCTTGAGAACTTTTAAAATTAAGTCCCATTATCCAGGAGGGCCCTGAAAATTTTAAATTAAATCCCATTATCCAGGAGGGTCCTGAAGACTTCAAACTAAATCCTATTACCCAGGAGGGTCCTGAAAACTTAAAACTAATTCCCATTATCCAGAAGGGTCCTGTAAACTTAAAACTAAATCTCATTATCCCAGAGGGTCGTGAAAACTTTAAACTAAATCCCATTATCGAGGAAGGTCATGAAAACTTAAAACTGAATCCCATTATCCAGGAGGATCCTGAAAACTTAAAACCTTAATCCCATTATCCAGGAGGGTCCTAAAATGTTAAAATAAAATCCCATTATCCAGGAAGGTCCTGAAAACTTAAAGTAAATCCCATTATCCAGGAGGGTCCTAAAAACTTAAAACCTAAATCCCATTATCCAAGAGGGTCCTGAAATCTTAAAACTAAATCCCATTATCCAGAAGTGTCCTGAAAAATTAAACTAAATTCCATTATCTGGGAGGGTCCTGAAAACTTAAAACTAAATTCCATTATCCAGGAGGGTCTTGAAATCTTAAAACTAAATCTCATTATACAGGAGGGTCCTGAAAACTTAAACTAAATCCCATTATCCAGGAGCCCCCTGAAAACTTAAAACCTAAATCCCATTATCCAGAAGGGTCCTGAAAACTTAAAACCTAAATCCCATTATCTAGGAGGGTCCTAAAATCTTAAAACTATATTCCATTATCCAGGAGAGTCCTGAAAAGCCAAGAATGAACTTACCTGAGCCATGCTCTCTTCTTGGAGGATTCTGAACAGAATTTCTTGCCCCTGAACCATGCCTTCTTCATGGGAGGGTCCCTGTGGATTAACAAATTTTCTTCCCCCTATTTCAGATAAATAAAATTTTATTAGTTTAGAAAGGGGGTGGTTAGTTTGTGGCATTATTGCTGAGTGTCTGCTTCTGCCGCATCCATGCTTCATTCTGATTAGCTGCTTCGAGCCAGCAAGGAGCTGTTTGACCTTTTGATTGGAACTGGACCACAAAACCTCTAAATGACCTGAATCTCTTACACTCACTTGTTGCGTTGTGTTTTTATTCTGACAGTTGCTGAATCCTTGTATTTTATAAAAATTCAAGATTCACTTGATTGCTTGAACCTCAGTTGTCACCATACTGCTTATTTTAAATCATGTCAATTGTGATGTGCCTGGCCGAACTCCACTTTGTGCAATTTAGAATCTGGTAGTAAGCTTTGGAATCCTTTCATGCTTGTTAAACAAGGGCTAACTCGAAAAGGGCTCATAAATATAGACTCAAAGAGCAAATTGAAATGATTTTTGGCAAAAGGAACAAAGGAAAATTTCGAACATAGATGACTATGCGAAGAAGAATGGGAAAAAGAAAGACTTATCTGAGTGAAGCAGCTAGCTCCAATAATCATGACATGCATTTCGGATTGATCAGCCTAATCCGTCCAACCAATCATATTCTCAGTTCATGTCGTGTCCTTATACTTCAAAAACCAAGCTTTCACTGATCTAATTTCTTTACAAAGTCACGAGCCTCATTCGACTTGTAGTGCCCTAAAGGATTTTCACTAACAAGCCTCTCTCATTTGTTCATTTCTCAACTCATCATCACCTTATGGTGCCCGTGAGAGTTTTCACCAATAAGAGTCTCTCATTTTAAATGTTCTCTCAGCTCACCATCGCCTTGCGGTGCCCATGAGGGTTTTCACCAATAAGACTCTCTCATTTTAAATTTTCTCTCTTGTGCCCATGAACAAAGTGTTACCCATAATGTAAATCATACCTCTATCTCGCTTGACTTGGCATCCTCAAAGATTGATTGGAAGGTCTTTCTCTAGACCATAATATAGGCTTTTGGACATGGCTGGAAAGAAAGGGTGGCATGAAGACTCAAAATAATTCAAGATAAAAAGGGTTAAAAAATACAACTCTTGGAATCAGATCTTTTGCAAAACCAAAACTTCTGCCCCAGTTTCTTTGAGTCCGGGGAATTATGATTTTTTATTTTGATGGGAAACCGTAAGGCTGCCTACGTATCCTTAAAAGGAATCAGGTCGAACGTAGTTCAAACAAAAATTGTTTGGTTTTGGTGTTTTTTCTTTCTTTCTCTTTTTTATTTTTCCCCCTTTTTTCTCTTTTTTTTCTTTTATTCTTTCTTTTTCTTCTTCTTCTTCTTCTTCTTCTTCTTCTTCTTCTTCTTCTTCTTCTTCTTCTTCTTTTTTCTTCTCTTTTTTCTTATCTTTCTCCTTTTCTTCCTCTTGTTTTCCAATTCTACTCTTGATTCCCAAAGAGGGGTATGAAAGAAAATAAATAAGGCTCAAAAGGGGTGACAAAGGATAAAAATATTTGGGTAGCAGAACAAAATGCCTTCGTCATTCCAACTTTGAACATGCCAAGTACAAAATGCAATTGAAGGTAAGCAAAGAAATCATACATAGTACCTCTTGACTGCATCAGAATTGATAGCCATATCTACACATTTGTCTTCTATATCTGTTAAATACAAAGCACCATTGGGAAATAATTTTGTCACCATGAGCGGCCCCTGCTAGTTTGGGGCGAACTTGCCTTTAGCTTCAGCCTGATGAGAAAGGATGTGTTTTAATACCATCCGGCCCACTTCTAATTTTCGAGGACACACCTTTTTCTTGTATGCTCTTGCCATTCTCTTCTGATACAATTGATCATGACATATTGTAGCCAATTTTTTCTCATCAATCAAATTCAACTACTCTAGCCGGGTTTTGATCCACTCATCATCATCGATTTCAGCTTTTGCAATGATTCGAAGGGATGGAATCTCAACTTCCGCAGGTATAACTGCCTCAGTTCCATATACCAGCAAATAAGGAATTACACATACTGAAGTGCGAATAGTATTTTGATAACCCAGTAAGGCAAAAGGCAACTTTTCATGTCATTGCCTAGAACCTTACATCATCTTACGGAGTATCTTCTTTATGTTCTTGTTGGCATACCTCTTTCATCAAATGACTGTTGAGGTTTGCAGCATTGTCTGTGATGATCACCTTATGAATTTTGAACCGAGAAATGATATTTGAATAAACAAAATCCACCACTACCTTCTTGGTCATAGACTTGAAAGTTACATCTTCGACCCTCTTGGTAAAGTAATCAATGGCCACCAGAATAAACCTATGCCCGTTTGACGCTGCCGACTCAATTGGTCCAATGACATCCATGCCCCAAGAAACAAAGGGCCAAGGTGCAGACATTGTGTGCAACTCAGATGGCGGGGAATGAATCAAATCACCGTGTACCTGGCATTGATGACATTTGCAAAAACAACTGATACAATCCCGTTCCATGGTGAGCCAATAATAACCTGCTCGAAGTATCTTCTTTTCCAAGACATACCCATTCATATGCGGCCCGCAAACTCCAAAACTTCGACCATGATAGTTGAAGCTTCTTTAGCATCTATGCACCTCAGCAGTCCTAAATTTGGAGTCCTCATATACAAGATTCCCCCACTCAAGATAAATCTGTTAGCCAGACGTCGGATGGTTATCTTTTGATCACCTGTGGTATGTACTAGATATACCCCCGACTTGATGTATTCCTTGATATCATGGAACCAAGGTTCACCATCAATTTCTTCTTCAACCATATTACAATAAGCATGTTGATCACGAACTTGGATATGCACGGGGTCGACCTAAGCCTTGTCTGGATGATGTAACATTGACGCCAGAGTAGTCAAGGCATCGACAATCTCATTATGAACCCTAGGAATATATCTGAATTCTACCAACCTGAATCGTTGACAAAGATCATACAGACATTGTCGGTATGGTATGAGCTTCAAATCCCGAGTCTCTCATTCTCCTTGAATCTGGTGAACCAGCAAATCTGAATCTCCCAAAACCAGTATTTCCCGGACTCCCATGTCTACAGCTAACCTCAAACCCAGAATCCATCCTTTGTACTCAGCCATGTTGTTAGTTCAATAAAATTAAAGTTAGGCTGTTACAGGGTAGTGTTGCCCTATTTCAGAGATGAGTACAGCCCCTATTCCGACACCTTTCATGTTAGCAGCTCCGTCGAAGAAGAGTTTACATGGATTTTCATCATGATCAAACTCGTCAACACACATGACTTCTTTATCAGGAAAATAAGTCTTCAGTGGCTCATATTCTTCATCCACCGGATTCTCGGCCAAGTGGTCGGCCAAGGCTTGGGCTTTCATCGCGGTCCGAGTCACATAGATGATGTCAAACTCTGTGAGTAAAATCTACCACTTTGCAAGTCTTCCTATAGGCATAGGCTTCTGAACAATATACTTTAGAGGATCCATGCGAGAAATAAGGTAAGTAGTGTAGGACGAAAGATAATGCTTCAACTTTTATGCCACCCAAGTCAGGGCGCAACATTTCCTCTCAAGAAAAGTGTACTTAACCTCATAGGGAGTGAACTTCTTACTGAGATCGCTTGCTCCTTATTTCCCATGATGTCATGTTGACCTAATACACAACAAAAAAAATTTATCCAGGACTATCAAGTAGAGAAGTAAAGGTCTCCCAGGCTCTAGTAGGACCAGCATAGGTGTGTTTGACAGGTACCTCTTAATCTTATCAAATGCTTCTTGACACTCGTCAGTCCACTTGACTACAACATTCTTTTTCAACAGCATAAAGATGGGCTCACAGGTTGCCGTGAGCTGAGCAATAAACCTGTTGATGTAATTTAACCTTCCGAGCAGGCTCATCACCTCACTTTGTTCTTGGACGGTGGTAGCTCTTGAATGGCTTTGATCTTCGACGGATCCAACTCAATACTGCATCGACTGACCATGAATCCCAGTAGTTTCCTAGACGGGATACCAAATGCATATTTTGTTAGATTGAGCTTGAGGTTATACGTGCGGAGCCTTTGGAAAAACTTCCTTAAATCCTTGACTTGGTCAGACTGCTTTATTGACTTTATGATCACATCATCTATATAAACCTCTATCTCCTTGTGTATCATGTCATGAAATATGGTAGTTATCGCCCTCATGTAAGTTGCCCCAGTATTCTTGAAGCCAAATGGCATTACCTGGTAGCAATTGGTTCCTCATGGCATGATGAACGCTGTCTTTTCTGTATCTTTATCATCCATCAAGATCTGGTGATATCCCGCGTAGCAATCCACAAAAGACCCAATCTAATGCTTGGCATAATTATCGATCATAATGTGAATGTTTGGCAATGGAAAATCATCCTTTGGGCTCTCTTTGTTAAGATCACGATAATCAGTACAGACCTTAGTCTTACCATCCTTCTTTGGTACTGGCACAACATCAACTAACCAAGTGGGATATCGATTGACCCGAATGACCTTTGCACCAAGCTGCTTTGTGATTTCTTCTTTGATCTTCACGCTCATGTCAGTCTTGAACTTTCTTAGCTTTTGCTTGACAGGAGGGAATGCTAGGTCAGTTGGCAATTTTTGAACTACCAAGTCAGTGCTCAAGCCCGACATATCGTCATACGACCATGCAAAGACATCTTTATACTCAAACAATGTTTTGATTATTTCTTCCTTAACTTGTGGTTCCAGATGCACACTTATCTTGGTTTCCTTAACATTATCCTGGTTCCCTAAATTGATTACTTCAGTTTCATTCAAATTAGGCTTTGGTTTTTCTTCAAATTGCTTTAGCTCTTTACTAATTTCCTCAAATGCTGCTTCTTCATCATATTTTGTTTCATCATCATACTCTATTTCTTGGATTGTTATTTCAAAATTAGATTGGCTTTTAAGACTTGGCTGAAAAATCCTCATGCATGTCATGTCATTGCAACCAGCATAAAAAGAACTGTACAAAAGAAAAACAAAATGAAATACTATTAGAAATAATGGAAAACGGGAAATTGCATTTCATTGAAAATAAAAGGATAGAAGGGTTTGAACATCAAAACAAGCAAAAACTAAAAATCTGGATTACAACCCTAGAATAACCCAGATAACATGAAGGAAAGCAAAGTAGACTACCAAAACTCCTTCCTGGTGGGGAGAGGAGTAGCTTCCCAATTGCCAAGCTTCACGTTTGGCCAACCGAGCTACAGATATGCTTTACTAGAACCTTCACCAACTTCTACCATATTGACCTCATCGAACAGACTCTGGAACCTCTTGATCAACTCTTCATCAACATCGACCACAAGTTTTGGGATTGATGAGGTTGGAGATTTTTTGGCCCCCGGCTTGACAAAAGACTTAGAGATGTGTGGGAGAGGCTTGGGGAGTGACCATACCTTTTGTTTCAGGTTTTTAACCCTTTTCATGTCCTTCTCTGTGGGCAGAAATCCCAAACCAAATGTACCGGGATTCCCACTGGGGCGCACTGGATGCACAATACCCTGCAGAGATGAGCCCAGACCTTTGCCCGACACAAAACCATTCTTTAACATTTCATCCGCCGCCATGATAGACACGGAGGATAGCTTAGGACCTAGAATGCATTTTCCTTTAGGAATCTTCTCAAAAAATGTTGTTTCAAAAGTTTGATAGACCCAAGGTCCCTTATCATTTTCATCTTCAATAAACGGAACAATTGTGTCATTATAAGCTGACAAGTCCTCATCACCATGCACAACTATTTCCTGGCTGTCCTATTCAAACTTCACCATTTGGTGCAGAGAAGACGGGACTGCCTTAGCAGTATGTATCCAGGGCCTTCCCAACAACAGATTATAAGAGACAACCGCATCTAACACTTAGAATTCCATGGTGAACTCAACTGGCCCTATCAACAATTCGAGCATTATATCTCCAACAAAATCATTACCTCCCCCATCAAACCTCAAAACACGCACTGTTCATGTGGATTCTTTCGGTACCGATCTTCAATTTTTGCAGAGTAGACAGGGGGAAAATATTCACACTAGAGCCATTGTCAACCAAAACCCTTGAGATGATAAAATCTTCATACTTCACCGTGAGATAAAGAGCTCGATTGCGTTCTGTACCCTCTATACGAAGTTTATCATCTGAGAAAGTGATCCTGTTTACTTCAAATATCTTGCTAGCTATATTTTCCAAGTGGTTCACTATGATTTTGTCAGGAATATGTGCCTCATTTAAAATCTTCATCAGGACCCTACGATGTTAATTTGAATGTATCAGCAAAGACAAAAGAGAAATCTGAGCCGGTGTTTTCCTTAACTACTCCACAATGGAATAATTCTGCACTTTCATCTTTTTTAGGAACTCCCCAGCCTCATCTTCGGTGACCGATCTCTTCACTATAATTTGGCTATCCTTGAATGGTTTGGCTTTCCTTAATTCTTCTGGGGTGAAACATCTCCCAGAACGAGTCAATCCTCCAGTTTCATTAACTTCTTCCTCTAATTCTTTTCCTTTGTATTTTACTATCACTTATTTGTAATTCCACGGAACAGCCTTGGGATCAACCACTGGCAGCTAGGTCACTAGTTTAATAATGATAGGGGTAATAGGAGCCCCCTTCACAATTATGACAGGCTTACTTGGAATCCCTGGCACTACCACCTTTGAACTTTTCGAAATTTCCCCAATATCTTTCGAAGGCCATTTCACGACCAACATTGGTGACTTCAAATTGAGCGAGCTCAGCTTTTCTGTCACCATTTCAACTGTCAGGGGAATTTCTTTGGTAAAGTTTGGAGCTTTAGCCAAATTACCTTCACTGGCCCGAATCATCATGACGGACTTAGAAGACTTCTTGGTCTCCCCATCCTTTTGAACTATTTCAATCATATGCATCTTTTCATGGGCTGGCAAAGGGTTTTGGTTGATGTTCGGTGTGTCTGGGCTTTGGACTACAATTTGGTTTGTATCAATGAGCTCCTGGAATGCCCTTTTCAAATGCCAGCACTTCTATATGTCATGCCCTGGAGCATCAGAACAATAAGCGCATCTTATGGAATAATTGAGGTTCTTTGGAGGGGGGATTTGGTATATTTGACTTAATCGGCCTCAAGATGTCCAACTGCCTTAACCTTTGAAATAGCCTAGCATAGGACTCTCCAAGCGGGGTAAAAGTTTGTTTCCGTTGCTGCCTCTCTCTTCTATACTCCGGCCTTGGTCAAAAATTTGAACCATTAGGGTTTTGGTAGGGTTGTGGAGGTGGATAGATATTTTGTGGAGCTGGAGCATGCCATTACGGGTAAGGAGGGGGTTGAACATATGACTGTGCATGGTGAACATGGTATTGGGGTGACTTGGCTGAGTATTGGGGGTTTTGGGGGCGAAAGTAATGTTGGGGTGGATTATATGGAGCTTGGGCGTAGGTTTGAGGTCGGTGTAGAGGATGGATGTACTGATGAGTGAACCCCTCAGGCCATGCCATGGTTCGGAGACAACCATAGCGACATCTTCCTTCTTCTTCTTTCCTAGTAGGCTGCCGGTACCGCTCTGGATTACCTGTGTGGTTGCTTTTTGTAACGACCTGACCGGTTGTTTTTAGAATTCATGCCCCGATCCCCTATTAACTGCTTTCCCTAAGTTCAATTCTGCTATTTTGGTTTGCCAGGACGTTCGGTGTCAGGATTTAGAGTGTTTTGGGATACTTAGTCCCTAAATGGGAGCTTAAGAGTTGAAAAATGGTCTATAATCAGAACAGTGTGAAGACGACCTCAGAATGGAAATCCAATGGTTTCGTTAGCTTCGTTAGGTGATTTTGAGGTTGGGAGCATGTTCGGAATGTGTTTTGGAGGTCCGTATCTAATTTAGGCTTAAAATGCCGAAGGTTGAATTTTTGAAGTCTCCGGCCCGATAGTCAGTTTTTGATCCGAGGGTCGGAATGGAATTCCGAATGTTGCAATAGCTCAGTCGTATCATTTGGGAAGTGTGTGCAAAATTTTAGGTCATTCGGACGTGATTTGGTTAGGTTTTTGATCGAAAGCGTATTTTGAAGATTTGGAAGTTCATAAGCTTGATTTTTGGTTAAATCCTTCGTTTCGATATTGTGTCATGTGATTTGGAACTTCGAGCGAGTCCGCGTTAGGTTATATGACTTGTGTGTGTGATTGGTTGAGGTCCCGGGGGCCTTGGGTGTGTTTCGGATGCTCAACGGGTAAATTTTTGAAGTTAGAAGAAAATTGCAGCAGGCCTTCTAGTATTTGCGCTTCTGCGGCTTGGGAACCGCAGAAGCGGAGCCGCAAAAGCGTCTTGGTAACTGCAGGAGCAAAAATTGGGCATTGGCTTGGGAACCGTAGAAGCAGTGTAAGTTCCGCAGAAGCGGAGCCGCAAAAGCGGCTTGGCAACCGCAAAAGCGATGGAGGACTGTTGGGCAGGAGCCATAGGAGCGAAGGAATTTCTGCAGAAGCGGATTCGTTTCTGTAATGAGAGAACCGCAGAAGCGGAAATTGGGAAGTTTAAGGAAACCGCAGACGTGGTGTGCTCATACTACTCCATCGAGGTTAGTCTTGGTACTTACTGGGCACCGACGTGGTGTGCTCATACTACTCTTCTGCACATTT